>JAOXNO010000052.1:1487190-1499770 GCA_028565335.1 Limnodromus scolopaceus | reverse complement strand
CCTAATATCCAATCTAAACCTCCCCTGGCGCAACTTGAGGCTGTTTCCCCTTGTCCTATCTCCTGTGACTTGGGAGATGAGACCACCCCCCGCCTCTCTATACGCCCCCCTTCAGGTAGTTGTAGAGCGCGAATTTATGATTTTGGTCAAGAACATTTCTGCCATCATTTCTCTCTTGTAGTTTGGCTCTTTTGAGGAACCCTAAGCTCCACAGCTGTCAAAATGCGGCCAGTTTTCATCTCCGCCATCTGAGAATCTGATCCATAAATGCAGAGTTTGAGTTTTAGTTTTACCTGTGTACGGAGAAACCTGAACTACTCTGACCAACTTCGTTTTTTCAAGGAGAGGGAAACTTTTCCCCTTTCTGCCACTGGGCTGTCACCTTCTGTCTGACACTCACTACTTGTATGAGAAGTCCTTCTTTACGTCTTTTAGTACTCTTAACTCCACGCTTGCCACCGAGATAGATTAATTTGCATGGATTATTTACAATTATTTCAATAAAACTGGAATTTTACCCTCTTTAGACACTATTGAATTGGATTCATGACAGTTGCTGCCCCAGTCTCATGATAATAATCACTTGGTAGTGGCAGTTAGTCATTATATTGTGGGAATGAGAAAGCAGCTGTAATGTTTAAATATCATGATTATAAGGTTAGTGGTAGTCTTTCATGATTTATGCAATTATGTATAGGTACAATGACATGTGCTTCATGTCAGCAATATGAATACAGATAAACAAAAAGATGTGCCACGTACGGGATGTAGTGGCTTTTGTTAGATTTTCTAAATAACTTCTATTGTGTTTGGAAGCAGGTGTTAAACCAGCATTTTACAAAATATCTCAGTACACTTTGGAGAAGGTAGTTTCATTGTCCTTGCAGTCTCACTGGATTGACTGGGTAATCCTAACACTGGTGTTTCCCTACATTTTGAACACTTGGGAATTGGCTGTTAAAAAAGTTTTCCATCTGTTGTGTCCATAGAAGTGATTGTCTTTTTATGATTCACAGAATGGTTGACAATAGGAAACTAAAGGAACTTAAAATTTGTATTAATAACCTTTGCAAGATTTTTGTATAAGTGGCTTCAAAAATCTCATAGGCAAAGCTGGAACAAAAGTTTCTAAAATAGTTCCAGTGTTTTCAGTTTTTTATCATTATAGCATTTGCCATTGCGGTGGGGGAAAAATAGAAACTAAAGATTTTGGTATTTTGAAATAATCGTAATAATTCAAGTTGAGATGACAAAAGGAAAAAGAAAATCCAGAGGCAGTTTAGTGTTCTCTAGTTCACTAGAGTTCACCAAGAGCAACATCTCTCGCTTTCTTTTTACAAAAGGATCTCTGAGAGATCTCTGGGGAAAAAAAAAAACCAAACCAAATAAAACCTCCATTTTTCCAAATTCTCTTCCCCAACACCAGTTGTGGTGTAGGACCCAGATAAAGGAAAACTCAAGGGGTCTGTTCATCTTCTCAGAGATGGATAGTTTCCGACAGAGAAATAACCTTTCAAAAATTTTTAAAGAGCTGGAAGTTGCCATTGCCATCAATCATGACTTCGAAATAAATATTGATGCTTCATAGGGAGGAGCAGAAGAGGCATTTGAAGAGATTGCAGTATGTCATTTTTCCAAAGCTGTGTTTCAGTATAAATCCTGAGTGCCTTATTTTTTCAGCAAATGATGAAAAAGCTTTTTCAAATGAAAAATTAATGTTGCCCTCAGGAAAATATATGGGCTTCTCACCAAGAGCTAAACTTTTATCTAGAGATGTGTCTTAATCCAGCTGTTTTCATTCCAGCAAAACTTTTTGCCATAGAATGAAATTGTATTTTGTATTGTATTGATGTATTGTATTGATTTGTATTGTATTGATTGGAATTGTATTGATGGAAAAACCACATAATTTGGGTTTCCTGTTAAAATTAACCAGCCGCAGTTGTCATTTTGGAGAAGGATAGCTTAATTATATACTGCATTGTTGCCCTTCAGGCTTTAGAGTTAAGGATTTATAAAGTGATGTCAAGTGCGTCCTTTTTCCTTGCAGCCTCAGTTTCCTCATCTGTAAAATGAAGGGATTATATTCTTCCTTCATTTTGTGATCTGAATGATCACAAACAAATTTGTGATTCTGAATCATCACAAACAGCTCTGTTACGAGCTGTTACTATTTGGTATAGCAATACATCACGTAAATTAGAGAAGTTGCTACACTTTTATTGACATAACCTATTATGGAAATTAGGCAACTGTAGCCGCAGTTCTGTCTTCAGGAGTTGACTCAAGAATGGACTCTGCGTTTTGTGAAATTATCCTTTTTGGTAGCATTAAAAGAAGGGTATTAAGGTAGTTAGGAAAAAAATACTTTTTTTTTTTGAGAGAGGTTTTTGAGAGGTTACTCTTTCCTTTCTTGGGGTTTAACACAGTAGAAACCAGTATGTAGTAAGTGTTTACAAGGTAAAATGGAGATAGTGAAGAAGAATGAAAATATTGGGAGTTTTCCTTGATATCTTACAGTACATAATTTTTAGTTATGGATATAATTTGGCGTACTCTTGTCTAAGATGCTAAACCTTACTTTATAGCTCTGTGCACATACTTTCAGTCTCACCTCTCAGGTCACTCTTTCACTGGATGTAAAGAAACTGGTTTAGTTTCCTTTAGATAAACAACGTTAATTAGGTGATTACATTAGTAAAATTTTGGAGTTTGACCTGGCTGTTTGCCTTGTTATTTCTAATATCACTGTTGTAAAATAACATTACGCGTGAATTTCAGTCCTGAAATTAAATGGAGCGTTGATACGGGTCATACCTGTGGCAGCATTTCTTTCCACGACTGAAGGTATAGTGCAAAACATATGTTTAATTTCGGTATAGGGTGTTTTTATGAACCCTAAGCCTAATATGAAAGCACAGCTAAAGGCAGTCAGCCGTAGCACAGGCTGCATCTCGCTGTCACCCACCCTCTTTGCTGAGGAGAGTGAGATTATGAGATGCACCCGTGAGTTGTAACAGGTTATTTGTGCACGTTTTTCTGGTGCATGCTGTGGTAGAAGGACCATATCGAAGTAGTTAAACTCATTTTTCCAATGACATTTCAGATCTGGGGGTTGGAAGAGGAGAGCCCTGACTTCCAAGGCCAGAGCCCTGCACTAACCCCTGAGACCGTGCAGTAAAATTTAAGCTAGTTCTGTTGCTGCAGCAAATGTTCCCTGGTTGTGGAGTGTTTCCCTTCCAATCCCAGATCCATGTGTCTCTCTGGCACCAGGAAAAGGGTCATATTGTTTATATGGCCGGAGCCGGCCGTGCTCACGTGAGGCTTTCTGCTCTCCCAGGGTCCAGTCCTGCCTGGCAGCGAGTACCCTCCGCTCCCTTTGATGGTTCCAGTGGGAGGTGGAGGACCTCGCAGGAGGGTGCTTGATGCCTTGCGAGATCAGACACTGATAATTGAATCAGGCAAGACAGCGGTACAAGAAAATTGTTTTCTTTCCAATTTCACTCTGCTGAAGTCAGAGAGACTTTCCACAGCGTGTTCATAAGTGCCCAGGGCCAGATCCTATGAGATGATACTGAATATTTGTGGTTCCCATTTACTTCATTAGGAGCTGAGGGCCCTCAGCCTCTCAATGGATTAGACCTTTTTTTTTCTTCTTCATTATTTCTTACCATGAGCAAAAAAACCCTCTGATATTTCTCTCCATATCTAGTGAAGCAAGTATTGTTGCTCACATAGATCACAGATCCTCTTTGGATGGTGAGAACTGAGCAGAAATGATGCTACAAACTATGTAGTTTTAGGTATTATTATTCATAAATAAAGTTTAACATGCATTTAAAAGGAAGTGGAATTTAAGCAAATTATAGCCCCAAATTTTTTGCAGATTTATTTAAAATAGATAGTAAATGCTTTGAAATAATAATTTGCTGGTTAAATGAAAAGGTTGATGTAAGAGTGAATTAAATCACATAATTTTAAACATGATCTTTCTAATACAAATAGAATTCCTATAAATAGACCATGGTTATATTGTCGAGTAATGTGTTCAGTTCTGCTAGACTAAGAACTCCTCAGCTATGTATTAATCTACATTGTCTTAATGTCAGTAAATGTTCTAATCGGCTCAGCTGTAGCTTGTGGACATAACACAATGGCTGACTATGAAAAGTACATTTTAACTTACCAGTTTTCATTTAATGTTTGCATTTTGATCCTCTATATAAGACATATCAGTGCTCCTAAGAACTTTTTTTCCTGTAATACATTCTCTTTGCTAATTCTGCATGGTAGAAGCATCTGATTTTTCAGTGTCAAATGTTTTTTGCGTCGGCTTTCATGTAAGAACTTGTCAGTTAGCAACTGAGAACTTGGTGATGATGAATAAGGTTTCATATTTTCAGTCTTCTCCCTTATTGTCTTTTCTCTCTAACCAAGACTCAGCAGGTGGGTTTGAGTATTTTACTTCACCGATACAGAGCTCTTTTTCCCCTAAGAATTAACATCTTCCTGCGGGCCGTGTCCTGCTTTCAAGAGAGATGTGAAGCCGTCCCGGAACTTGAGACATGAGTGATTCCAAGGAGGAGAACCCAGAAACTGCCTCTGCTGTGATCATTACAGATCACTCATTAATGAATGCGCAGAGGCGTTTAACCCCTGTACGACTTCATCGGTTGTTCAAGCGTTAATTCTGCTCTTGCACTGATGACTTTATTCACAGTTTGGGGAGAGCACATCGAAGCCCTTAGTTGAAGTGATTTAGTCAAGGCTGTGTATTAGACCGTGCCAGAGTGTGAGATCCCAGGAGTTCCCGATTCTCATGCTTAGACCTTTACTGTACTAGAAGAAAGGACCTCTGAGTGAACAGGCGTGTGGGAGACCTGCAGCCCTCTAGGAGAATTAGCTGAATATAATGTAATACTCACCTTTTTGAGTCAATACTGAATGGAATAGTTATATGACAAGATCTTTTTCCCCGCTGGCACCATAAATGCTAGCAAAGATGTTGGCACTGGTATTACTTTCTCTGCTGGCACCAGGTGTGGTAAATCAGCTTCTTCTGCATGAGAAAATTACAAGACTGAAAGGAGTGAATCATAGCTATCATTAGATAGGAACTGGGGAAATTATTTAGGTATTAATTTATATGAGCCAATGACAACTTACTGGCTTTTCCAGCAACAGAAAGTCTCCTCCTTCCTCCCACCCTTTCCAAACTCAAAACAACGCCATGAATATTGGAGCATGGAGACAGTGGAAGAATCTGAGCTAAAGTTCTTCTGAGTGAGCCAGCAAAACTGATTGATGATTGTTTAGCAGCATGCCAGACGTGGCTTACCGTTAAGATCTCCACAGATAACTCAGAGGCCATGTTATCTACTCATATGATTCTAAGTTTTGTGATTAACTATGAATATCTGTAATCCTTCCTCCGTATCACTTTTGTGGTCAAAATGGGATCAGGTCCCCAGCTGATGATGCCTATTGGGTTTTTTATGCTATCATAAGCTGAAGTTGCTTACGTTTTCTTTGTGGAAGAACACGCTTCCAACACTTCTCATTTACCAAAGAAGTGGTCCATCATTAGGTTCAATAAGGAAAAGTACCATTATAAATATTCTTGTGACATTAATAATTATATAAAACCACCTGCTAATGTTTACATGAGCTACTTATTTATCTGCATCTAGTCAACAGAGAATCACATCATCATAAGAAATTCCCTTTTTTGGAGTCTTTATAACTTTCCGAAAGACAAGCTGGACTATCCTAACTGCATATTGCTTTTGTACTTGATGCTCCCCTGATGTTGTTGTAGTGCAAAATGTAAGGGTTTTTCACTGTTGAAATTATCTTTGAGTTATTCCCATCCTTGGCTTTGAGTCCAAGTAGGATCCAGTTGGCAGCATTTGTGTTTGCCCTCTGTTTGACTTGGAGTTATTGCTGAGATTGTTGAAAGGAGAAACTTGAATTCATTCCGCTGCCGTGTGTGGTAGGGTTGAAAGTGAAGTTGTCACCACGGTAAACGGTAACCTCAAATACTCCTGCTGTTGGGATTAATTTGGTCCTTTGGAATTGGATGTTAGTGTCTGGAAATACTTTTTTCAGCATTTACTGGTGAACCTGTAGCTTTCTTCCTGAACATTTGCTTTCATGATGTAGTCATTGACAGGCAGAGAATATGAGATACCTGGCCCTGTAGCAAAATATCTTTCTTCCAGTATGAAGGGTGTTGGGATTTATTTAGTTGTTTTCACTGAGCGCTTGGAGCAGGAACCCATGCAATTTCTTACAACACTCAGGGGCAAAAGCAGTTGGCTTCTGCGTAGTGAAAGTATATGGAAATGTCAGGGAACACACGTGCGTGGCTGAGCAGACTCCGACACCTCCAGCCCCCGTGGCCTGGAGTTCATTCGCGTTCCCTGTGGATCACAGTGAAGATCTGCAGCCCCTCTGCCAGCGAACAAACGCGTTTCTCATTCTGCGCTGACACACTGTTTCTCTGATAATAGGCCTCTTAATAGCATGAATTTGTAAATCAAAACTACAGTAAATATATCAACTGTACAATACTTTCCATGTCTAAATAAACAGGGTTTTTTCACTTTCACTTTTATCTTCGGGATGTCAAGCAAGAGATTAGAAGGCAATTTTCCAACTGAAGGGGGGGGAGGGGAGCCGTGATGTTATTCTGTAGAAGTTATTTGATTGCTCTTCATAGTCTTTTCATTACAATTGGCATTTAGAAACTCAACCACACATGCCGCTCCACACCTTTCTACATGATACTGTTTCTTCCTGTTCTCCTTATCTGTAACTGTGATGATGCACAGCTTTCTCCTATTTCTTTCTTGTGGGTTTGTGCAGTTTCTTGATGTTTGTGACAGGCCACGATAGGGGAAGCTTTTATCACTGTGGGGTTTGGAGGCCTCAGTAAATTGAAAATTGCAAATGAAATCCACTGGGCTTGAATTCATCAGCTATTATGTCAGATGACCTTTGGCAGCTGCTGATAAAAATGAGAGAATGTTAGCTCTGATCCAATTTTCAGCACTAACCATTCCTTTTCAAATCCATTCACAGTCAGGCAGCAGACACATGGGAAGTGAAAATGATAGGGTTTCAAGAGAGCTGCATTGTGTTGCAGATTAAGATTTTCTCCCCCTATTTCTAGAGGTCGGCCCCCAGGCCCCTGTCTGGTATCTACCTATTGTCCAATCAGTTTCAATATCTGCTTCAGAGGACATGTTAGCCATCCTTACAGATAAGTGCTTACAGGAGAAAATGTTGGACTTAATAGTTTTGCTTAGGAGGCATCAAGGGTCACAGTGTACCAATATTGACTGGCACATGTTAGTTTAATCTGACATTCTTAGGAATGCGACACTAGATTCTTGCCGAGTTGTTGATCTCGCCGAGATTTTTTTGTTCCCGGGTCTAGGTTTTATAAATTTTATTTTCCTGCAACTGTTTATATTCATGAGCCGCTGATATTCATAAAAAAGTCTGCCATGGCTGGGCCCAGGTGGCCCTTACCTTCCGTCCCTGGCTTACGGGATGCATAGATTATGGAACCAGCGCTGCGCGTTGGTACGGTGCTTTTTATTTCTTAGAGAAACCTGGTAAGATGGAGCCATTTTGTCTGCACTTCTGAACGATGCACAGTGAAAAATTAAACACTTAAGCTTTCAAACCAAAATTAATGTAATAAATATTTTTTTTAACTGGGATAGATGTGAATTTTGCCTTTAAAGACCTTGGAGTGTGTGCAGCCCCTCCTCTGCCCTTGGCTTCCTGAAGAACGAGGGCACTCAACACCTCCAGAAGTTGCTGGTGAGCTCAAGGGCTGAACCCTGGTTCAGAACGACCTATTAAACCAACACAACATTAACGTACGTGTTCTGTTCCCTATCAGCTTTTTTCTACCTAATTTAATAAGAAAAAGAATGAAACTCTGGACTCTGTTACCTTGGAAAATAATGCATGTCATTACAATTTCAAAGTTTTAGAATAGTACCTTCTTCTGCTTAGTTCTTCAGTTTTTACAGAGGCAAAGCTCCCATTGAATTCTGTTTTTAGAAGGCAGTAATGATATGGAGATTGGACTTGTTTGGACAAGAATTCAAAAATCAGATTCCTTGACTGATCACACTGTCATTCTTCAAAACACCGCTATTAGGTCTTCATTGGAAAAGATATTCCTAATATTCTTACCAAAATGTTTCAAAAGCACAATGCTGTCTTAAAATTGCATACGTTTTATATTTAACATTTTTACTGATTCCTTTAGCTAGAATATGAATAAATATTCAGTGGCTCAGCTTAATAAATAAACAGACTAAGTTTAATTGATATGATAGGGAAAAAACATTCCTAAGAAACTGGTTATTAATATTGCTAAAATCTAAGTGCTCATTTTTAAAATAACTCTGATTCTACCGATTTTTATAAATATATTAAATAATGGAAAAAATATACTTGTTTCTGTGTGACTGTTGATGGTCTGAACATTGAAGAATGAGATACAAACCCATGTTTTAAAGGTTAATCTGGAATAACGCGCATTCATTGAGGAAGTGTTCTTCATTAAATTCTTCATCTGTTAAATATGTGCTTATTTAAAATTTTGATGTTGATTCAAGCTACATTAGAATAAGACTTTTTTTAAAAATAAAATTCTCGTGGAAGCAGCCATTTATTAAGCCAGCAAGCAAAAGTGACTGGAGGTTGCTGTAAAGGAAAATGCAAGGACCCGGCTGGTTGGTGGGTTTTAATTTCAGTGGCATTTGGGGCTCTCCCCAGGAGCTCCGTGATTGTGTCTATTCCCGCTGTCCCAGGAGATTGACTTTTCTTTTAGGAGCCCTAGAGTATAAGGAGCTGCTACTCTTCTGTCATTTGCTTTTATTTAACATTATAAACTTCCTGTGATTGCCGGCTTTTATGGGGAAAATCGGAATTTGTTTGGGTAGAGAAAAATACTCAACATGGGTGAGATTTGGCAAACTTCTTCTGTATCCTTCAGCTGAACCTTGTTACTCACAAGTTTTGTTCTTCAATAAGTCAATGATATTGCAATTGAAAACCGTTACCTGGATTTACAGTGAGGAAAAGCAGCTTCAGGTCATGCTCACAAAGCATATATTGGCTAAACTTGATTTACACATAAGTCTGTCTCCTCTTCTAAACAAACGCTAAATGGGGAACGGTGTTAAACAGCATCCTAACAAAATTGAGTGTGATTCTTTGGAAGTCATTCCAGAAAACAGAGAATGCAATTATGAAAGCAGTTCTTTTTTTTAGGAGGGTTTTTGATGCTTACTTTTGGATCTATATTTTCTATTAAACATTCCAGGATATCTTAAAGTATTTAATATTTTCTTAAATTATATGACATTTGAGTTCTATTCTGCTACTTAGAAGAGAATGCTGTTTTCTATCAAGCGTTTACAGCTTTTATGCTGACTGCTAGGCAAATGATACTTAAACAGTATTAAGTGAACTTTCCTTTAAATGTCTTAAAACTTTTCCAGAAGTATGTTTAAAAGGTAGTATTAATAATTATGATACCCTTAAAAGAGTTTTTATGAAAATGAAAACAGTTCATAGCAAACGTCCAAAATGTGCCTGTAATCCCTTATGTTTCTGAAATACCAAGAATATTTGGAGAGCTCAAAGTTCCTGGAGTGACAGAAGAAATGGAATTCTCTTTGAAATCAGTGGTTTCTGTGCAGAAGCATCGTGTCTAAGGGCTGTCCAGTACTTCCTATCTATCACCTCCCTGCCCAGAGAAGTCCTGGTGGCCCAGGGACCACCTTCTGTTCGATCCGGTTTCTTCAAGTCTTCTCTTGCCCTCCTTGTGTACCTGTACAACTGGTGGCCCCAGTTTGGCTCCTGATGTTTGCAAAGCTTTTTAAGTCTTAATGCTAAACATTTATATCCATCAAAGCATGCGTCAGAAGTTAACTTCCTCTATTTTACATGTATTAGTGATATTTTTAACAAATATTTAGTAATTAGCTAAATCCAATTATAATCTAAGCAACAGTAGTTTGCTGATTTCTTTGGCACATGTCCCTTTTACAGTGTGATTGTAAATGAGGTCAAAACCTGATGCTGAACATGTATTAGGGAAACTATTTAATTTTTCCATTTGTATCCTTATTTTATTATACAACAAAGTTTTAAGGAATCCTTGGTCAACATGAAGACCAAGTTCCCCAGTGCCACTGACTCAAGAAGGGCGTGATGAGAAAGAATAGAATGTTTGTCCTGCTTAGTTTATGGTTTAATTAAGCAGAAAAAACCCAAGGATTTGCAAAGAGTGGGGTTGGGATTGGCGAAGAATTGGGTTTTTTTGCATTTCTGTATATATAAATGTTGCCGTGCTAAGAAAGTGCTGTGGTCAGGAGAACAGGGTGAAGAAAATGCTTTGAAATAGGAAAAGCCTGTATTTTTGCCTGATCCATCTCACTGATTTGTTAAAGGACCTCTTTGACTTGCAATTGGATTTGTCTTGTGTGTCATCTCCTAAACATAAACACCAACTGTATGGCAGATAAATACTATTTTATTTTGTTTTTCTCCGCTTCCGTTGATTCATGCATTGCTTTTCATAAAAATATTGTTTCCTAAAAAATGGTAGCATAATCAATATTTGTTATGGTTAAGACAGTTTTGCAAAGTGTTAGTCATTCTCCCAGATGACTTTTTCCTGCAGTGTCCAACATGACTCACTTCTAGAACACCAGTTTTTTATAAACAATGTTTTTCTCCTCCTGGTACTGAGAAAATAAAGTTGTACGAAGAATTCTAAAGAATAAATAGAGTATCATTTGGGGAGAGTTTATCATATGGAGGTTGATGTTTGTCTCTGTAGGCTGTTTACTGCTTGGGATAAGAGCTCTAGATGTGTGGATGAGAATCCAGAATAACTTCCCGGGAGTCGGTGGCATCGTTCCAGTGCCTGTCGGTGTAACTAAGAGTAGATTTTGGTCACTTACTGTTTTTCCTGGTTTTTTCACAACGTGAGATTTGCAGTTGCCGTTTCATACGTTCACCAGGAATTTTACCAGTGCTATGTCATGGGCGCAGTCTGTCTGCTCTGTTATTTCTTGCTCTCACGTGTTGAACTGCTGACTCCATCGAGGAGCATTTCATACGTTTGTTCATGGCTTTTTTTGAATGATGCATCAATGATGACACTTACACTGAAGCTTGTAGAGCAATTAATGTTGCTGCTGTTAAAGAAAACGTATTTGCATCTCTTTAATGAAGACATCTGGGGGGAAATGCTGATCCTTCTGTTTAAAAATCTTTCTCTGAATGTTCAACTTTGAAGGGTTAGAGACAACATTCCTGCGTGTGCAGATGGAAAATATACAGAAAAAGACTAAAACATGCCAAAATCCCACTTTGTCTTGGGAGTGACCAGTCATTCAGAATTAGATAATATCTTTGACTTTGTCTCTTTACTTGAATTAGTTAGAAGCTGTAGAATCACAGAATTGTCTAGGGTGGATGGAACCTTTCAGATCATCGAGTCCGTCAACCTAACACTGCCAAAACTACTTTAAACCATGTCCCTCAGCACAATGTCTGTCTTTTAAATACCTCCAGGAATGGCGACTCCACCACTGTCCTGGGCAGCCCTACATTGGATGTTAATTTACATAGAACCATCCTTTCTTACGGAAAAATCACAAAGGGAACGAAATGCTAGATATTTATTTTTTCGTACAAAGAATATTACTCTGAAGATAGAAGCCAATAGGTTGTTTAAGAAGTCTAAGATGCTTGAAAGTTCTGCAGAGAAAGCAGGCAGCCGTCTGACAAAGATGGTGGTTTGGGAAAGCTGCTGCCCCGGAGTTATTCCCTTGGCTACCGAGGCACACGTACACAGTGTAGCTCTTTGTGATTTTGTAAACTAAAAGCCATAGTTTTCAGCAAGCTGCCTTGCTGAAATTATCAAAATTGTTGGACAATCTCTAATTATCATTTTCTGTCTTCATCAGGTGAATTGCAAATTTTTTTTCCTTTTAGACACAGATGCTTTCCAGAAGACTCCTGAAAAGGAACTGTAGAGAGGAATCAAGTTAATATCTTAGAAGTCTTATGCATATGTGGTGCTGATGTGCTGATGAATTTACATGGTTATCATAGAATGGTTTGGGTTGAAAGGGAACTTAAAGATCATCGAGTTCCAACCACCCTGCCCTGGGCAGGGACACCTCCCACTAGAGCAGGTTGCTCAAAGCCCCATCCAGCCTTGTCTTGAACCCCTCCAGGGATGGGGCAGCCACAACTTCCCTGGGCAACCTGTTCTAGGGCCTCACCACCCTCACATCAAAGAATTTCTATCTGGTATCTAATCTAAATCTCTCCACTTCCAATTTAAAACCGTTTCCCCTTGTCCTGTCACTACACTTCCTGACAAAGAGTCCCTCCCTGGCTCTCCTGTAGCTCCCTTCAGATATTGAAAGGCTGTTATAAGGTCTCCCCAGACACTTCTCTTCTCCAGGCTGAACAACCCCAGCTCTCTCAGCCTGTCTTCATAGGGGAGGTGCTCCATCCCTCTGATCAT
>JAOXNO010000052.1:1468430-1487090 GCA_028565335.1 Limnodromus scolopaceus | reverse complement strand
GGCTGTTATAAGGTCTCCCCGGAGCCTTCTCTTCTCCAGGCTGAACAACCCCAGCTCTCTCAGCCTGTCTTCATAGAGGAGGTGCTCCATCCCTCTGATCATCCTCATGGCCCTCCGCTGGACCCGTTCCAACATGTCCATGTCCTTCCTGTGTTTGGAAGTTTGGAGTTTGGAGGACTCCAAAGCTGGATACAGGACTCCAGGTGAGGTCTCACGAGCGCAGAGTAGAGGGGCAGAATCACCTCCCGTGACCTGCTGGCCACCCTTCTCTTGATGCAGCCCAGGATGCAGTTGGCTTTCTGTGCTGCCAGTGCACGTTGACGGCTCATGTTATCAGTGTAGGAAGAAGCACAAAAAGCCAAGAAGCCTATGAATACAGTTCAAGAATCAGTAGGTTTTATTTCTTTTTCAAAGTGGTGAAGACAATGACCTGAACAAAAGAGATTGAGAGCTGTGCTGGTTCCTCCTGTTCTGATATGATGCTGGTTGTCCTTGCTCTGCTGTACTAGAAATAGCCATGGAAAACAAGTTAGTTTTCTAACAGATTTCTAAGATTTGTGACACCAACCTTCTTCTCTGTCAAATGTTTCTCCTCACATTTGGGAATGAATGGAAGGAGAGCAGTTTGCAAATACTGTAGATTTGGGTCAAGATCATCTGCATTGACTGGATTTTTATTTTTTTTTAGTTAATTTTCATTGCTCTTGTATTATTTAGAAGATAAGAAAGGATTTGCTTTTGAATTCAGTATTTTTGCTTCATACACACATCCATTTACACCTGAAATTTGATAATCTGTGGTCTTCAGTTCTGAGAATAATCTGCAGTTCTCTTACGAAATTTGCTACTGTAAAATTTGGTGAACGGTTACAAAACAAAGCGATGTCTGTCCTGAAGCCTGACTCTGATCAATTCGTAGCCTGATCAGCAAGAGTTACAGCGATATTGAATCGTAATCCCAGATTCAATTTAGTTAAATTGAGTGAGATGGTTCATCAGCGGCTGCTTTCCTGGTGAAATTTGCTTATTTTTTTTTAATCTTCTGCTACTTTAAAGAATGGATGAGCATTACTTGATAAATCAGATTTGCAACATATTAAATGAAGAGTAATAACAAGGTTGGTAATTTGCAGGGGAATGAGTAATTCCTCTTCTCCTGGTCTCAGGCCTGATTAATTTGCTATTTTTTATCATTTTTCAAATTACAAATTGTTCCAACGCACAGTAAATTAGAGCCAATTGATCCCTTCACTTGGATTTTATATCCAACCTTCATTTTAAAGAATAAACTTAGGTTTCTGCATATATAACAGGGAATGGATTCAATTTCATAAAATTACATGAAAACATAGTATTGAAGGATGCAAAATCACCTTTAAAAGTTGTTAAAAAATTCAGCATAAATTTTGAGAATTGTGTGGGCTTTGGTTCAATACCATGACAATGCAATTTCCAGATAACCAGCAATTGCTTGTAGGAAGATGTTTATTTTAAGATATTTTTTGTTGGATTTTTATCCTCTCTGGAATTGTTTCTGCACGTCATTATTATTTCTCAGTAGAGAGCTCTACAGGGTCTCGTTCTGCTGCGTGGTGAGCCTGGCAGCTGGGAGCATTGATGCCACACAGTGTCTCTTTAGCCGTGGCATCTGGATGGGAGATTGGCCTCCTTCCGAGGCTGTTGGCTGCACTATTCAGATGGAACTGTACTAAAGCATAACACATTTACATACATTTTGCATAAAGCTTTCAAGCTATTACTTCTGCGTTGCAGGTTACAGACTGCCACACTGAAAATCAAGCAGAAAACAGAAGTATTGCACCTATCAAACTATTATTTCACAACATACTTTAATCTCCATGCGTTTTTATAAATGGATCACTTGGGACTTTTTTATTTCTGCTGCAGGAAAAAAAAGGAAAATTGGGAATGGAATGACACTTGGCTAAAAAAATTTAGAGGTATTGTTTTCATAAAGTGTAGACTGGAGGTTATTCCCACCTTCTTTTCATTATTAAAGGGTAAATATTAGATGTACTTTAGCTGTTCAAGCTAGTGCTTGTGTTGTTTTCTGTCTAAGTTCCTTCACTGTCTTCATTTCAACAGAAAAAGAATAACTGGGAAGTTTGTGGAAAGTTGTTTCCTACTGGGAGGTTACCAGGTGACCCAAGTGCCAGCAGTTTACAAAACCCTTTCCCACAGTTGTCCACATCTGAAAGAAGAGCTCGTGCAACAGTTTAGGCTTAAAAGCGGGTTTGAGATCAGTCAGGACCAAGAGATGAAATCTTTCTTTTCTGCTGTTGTTAGAAAACATCAGAATGGAGAAAACGTGCGGTTGGTTGATCTAGATGTCGGGCTGCCAGTCTGGGAGGAGAAGCAACGGGCCAGTTCCATGTGTTCAGGGTTTTCCAGTAAAGGTTCAAATGACTGGAATTTTTCATGCTGTGGGCAAGGATATATATTATCATTTCTGTCTGGGAACTGATATTTGCCTTTTTTTCTTTCTCATGTCTTCTGATGTGCTACATGATATAGGTAAATCTCTGCACATAAAATATATTTAATTACATTTATATCAACAGAAGTCGTTCTGAGGAAAATATTAAGCTCTATTTTTCTAACAGACCAATCATAACACATAGCATATCTGATGTTCTTTGAGGTGAGAAGGTTGGAGCTGAGTCATTGGAGCTGAACGTATTGAAACCTCTTCAGCAGAGTCACAGCTTTTCAGCCTGCGAGTTCCCTTTTAAATTTCATTTCTAGTTGGGGGGCTGGGAGGAGCTCTCACGTGGACAGTGATGTATTAGGTATATCTGACCAAATACTAGATTCTTTCACATGCTCATGTGAAACTTTGAAGTCATGACTTAAGATTTGTTGCATTTTTACTTGGCCCATTAAAGGACCTCTTAGAAGACAGTGATGTTACTTCACACGCAGGGCTTGAGAATGACATTGGATTGGTGGCAAAATCTGCTTTTACTGGCTTTCCTGAGTCTGTGCTCATGTCTTTTCACTTGCTGTGTGTAGGCTTTCTAATACATGTCTTTTTGCATAAGAATATATATTTTTTACCTTATCAGCATATCTGGAACTGTGCGTGATGATGGAAAGTGTGTTTTATGCCAACCAGAGTGTCCTGATGGAGCCCTAACTGTATCTGGGAACTGATTAAATCCTACTGTGCTGAGCATAGAGCAAGCCCATAAATGGATGACTTGTGTGCCCCATTATTATATATTCCAGGAATTTTGTAAGTCTAAATTAATGAGATCTAAATTGTCCTTCAGAAGAAATCCATGCAGCTTTAGCGATGGAAGGAAAGAAATACCGATTTCCCGTAGCATCAGGTGTATACCATAACCGCTGACGTGAGAAATTAAACAGAGTTGACTCGTAGGATTACAGGCTCTGAAAATATACCTATATAAATATATATATGTATATTTAGACATTATTTATTGTTTTCTTTAGGTAGGCTTATATATGCACATATTTACGTTCCTTGCAGGAATGTTTGGGAGTGTTGCCATGAGCTGGACATGGAAGAAACTGCTTGTGGCTCTTCCAAATTTATCTGCAGTTTTGAACTCTGCTGGGTCATCTTGTCAAAACACAATTTTGAGCTCTGAAATAAATTAGCAGAAGGGAAACAAACATTCTGGATTAAAACACTCTCCCAGTGTTGTCAGATAATTACCAAAAAGAAAGTGCCTACACTGGAAATATCAATAACTGTAATGTGTGAGATTTGTTAAAACACGCAAACTCGCTCTCCACTGACTGTCACTAATATTTATTCGTCCAGTGACTGTTAATCACACCAAGTTTACAGTCCCGTATAGCACCTGTCACAGGTGTTGATCATTAATCAGCTATTACAGCAGTTTATTCTGCTGCTGACAACTTGCAATTTTCTCCTGATTCAGCTAGTTTGTCAGGTGGGAATTATGGCATAGCACATGTGACAAAACACATCACACATTTCTCTCTCCCTCTCTCTCCTCTCTCTCCCTCTTTTTTTTTTCCTTTCCTTTTTTTTTTTTTTTTCATTTTCAGGCTTCTCTCTCTTCCTCTCTCTCCCCCTTTTTAGACAAACAATATCTGGGAACTCAGAAGTAATAAGGCGGAATGTATAATTAATTACCCAGCTTGCTCTAATTAGGGATGAATAAGTTGTGTCCCTCTCATCATCACAAATGTGGTGATGGGTAATACCAGTTTATGCTGTATTAACTGCAAATATGCAATCCTTCTGAGAGCACTTTTGTTGATGAATTTGATGAATGTGACAATAATTAGCAGAGACAGATGAGAGCTAAATTACTACTGACAATGTAATGCTATCCCGCTCAAGGGTCTGAGAACGTGGCAGGCTAACATGGCAGGGACCGGGGCCTCGCTTCTAATTAATAGTCGTCTTTTTTTTTTCTTTTTTTTTTTTTTTTTTTTCCAGTGGGGAAAAAAAAAAAAAGGAGGAACGGTAATTGTTTTCGTCAAAGGCTGCAGGGAGTTATCAGGGTAATAAAGTTAATTAGCAGAACAAACATCCTTTCACTGCCTTACCAGATTGAGGAAAAGAGGGTAATTCAAACTGCAGAAAGATATGACTAGATGAGATGATAAGGAGAAAAATTTTACACAGGAGGCTAACAGAGAAGAATCAATTTTTTTTTCTTCATTTCTTTTGGCTTAGACCATGGAAAGGAATTATACATTCTCTTCTTTCAGCTCATAAAGTTGCTTATGTATAAAACTTTATTGTTATGATTTCTGCAATGGATGGGAAATGAAGTTAAGAAAGATCACGTTACATTGTTCAGTTTTTTCAGGGCCTTCCAAATAGCAATTGTTTTGTTACATTATGTGCAATTTCCTTTTTATTAAAGTGACTTTTCCTAATATCCACGGCACTTTATTGATCTCATAACGTTCTTCAAAAAGAAACCTGTTTTTGCTTCGTCTCCAGGTCTTCAATGGACTCATTGAGTGTGGCCATTGTACTAGGTTCTGAAGTAGCTAGCTCAGAGTTTGAATTAGTTGATGGATTTCTTTGAGCAGCATTTCTTTTACTATCCTCTAGTGTAAGTATGAAAAGAAAGTCCTTGTTCCTGCCAGCCTTAATGCATGTGACAAGCTTTATGCATGAGTAGTCCTATTACATTGGCCTCCATTCAGTTACCCGTACACATTGGCAGGGCCAAGGTCCAAACGGAGAGACTCTTTCAGGAGTAGTAACATCGCGGGTTTAGGTTACTTCGGATGGCAGTTGTTATTCTCGGATATTTCCAGGGATGTTACCGTTTCTCTTGCAAGGCTTTGGCCCGTCTCCACGGTACGGCTGGCGTCCTGCTGCACCACATTAGCACAAACTATTAACACATACGGGCTTCCAGGAGGTTTCGTAAACCCAGAGGGCTCTGTCCAAGCAAAAATGCGTTCACGTGATGAAGTATTGGAAAAATCCCTGCAAAATACCAAATGAGGGTGCCTCAGCTGCTCTGAGATGTCTGACCATGCTACATGCTCTTACTGTCCATGGCAAATACCAGGTCACTCACGTGACCTCTGTCCAGGGAGACACAAGCAATCTGGCATTTGCTGCAAAATAAAAGTGAAAGTGTAAGTAGTGACTGAAGACCAGCTAATATCCTGTAGATTTACACCACCTGAACCCCATGTGAGGCTACTGAACATCGGTAAAGATGGACTTTCAGCCTTTGTCTCTCTGGATCTCTCTTCCCTTCAACAGGTAGTAATGTGTCCTGCCTTTACCTGCATCTACTCAATGTAAATACACAAAGATTGTGAGGCTCTCAGAAGTGGAAACATAACATATAACTACTTACAGTAGACAAGGACATAATCCTAAGAAAGATTCCCATGAACTTTTCTCACAAGTCAACGAGACTCAACTTCTGTAATGAGTTACTGTCCCTTCGGTGACACTTTCTGTCTCTCGGGCTGAGCTGAGCCAAGCCTTTCTTGGCCATTTCAGTCAGTGATTTCTTTGCCCTTCTTCCCCTCTGTGCTCATCTCTCTCCTATTTCAACTTCCCTCTTTCTTCCTTCTGGCAGCTACCGGCTGGCAACCTGTGCCGTGTCAACAGTGCTGGCAAATGCAATTATTGTCATCGGAACAGCAAATCGGTTCCACTTGCAGTCATGTTGGTGACACTTTTTCTATATTTGTTAACAAAACTTGTAAAGGGGAGATAAAATATAGAACAGAGATTAGATAATGGGGTTTTTTTCATGGTTCGTTAAGCATGTGTTGGCTACTGCAAAGAGCTGCATGTTTTAATAGGTGCAGAGCTGGAACCCGGGGACTGTAGCGGGGGGGGGTGAGGTGGGTACGGAGCTGCTTGGGATCAGGTGCTTTTCCATGGTCCTGTTCTTCATCAACACTCTGTGCGGGCAAAACTCCCTCCCACGAGGTAAAAGCAGCAAACTATGAGCAATGTATAACCAAACTATTAAGAGAGAACTGTGTATTATCTCCTTTAATAACTCTTCACTGTAAACACAATTAATTTATTAATAGAAGGGACTGTAGAGTTGTGCATTCCATACGTTTGCTTTGTGTCTTCAAACTCTAAATGATCAGTGGAGAAAAATGTAGAACTCCAATGACCTGGTATTTTACAATCCCACAAATTAAGGCTGATTTTAACATTATGTTAAGTAATTTAAAGCATCCTCTTTGCGGAGGACTTTCTGCTTCTGTCAGAGCTGTTAGTATAGGATCAATGGTAAAGACGTTGCCGAGCGTGGCACTAAAATACTGTAGTGAGGAGTGTGTTCACTTTCAGCCTCTTACTCAGTGGAGCTTCCTGGACCTGAAGCCTTTCCCGTCTGTGCAAACCCACTTTTAAGATCACCCAGTTGTTCTGCCAGTCTTTGAAACCCCCCACAGCATCGCCCTGCCCCACGCTCAACCTTTCTGTCCACACGCTGAGCCTCGCGTGGCTGTGCCTTGTCCTTTCTACCTGCTCTTGCCCAGTCACGTCCAGTTGCTTCCCCATCCATTCACCTCTTCGCCCAGTTATCAGCTCCTCCTTTGCTGAGTGCAGCTTCTTCTCTCCCAGTCTCTCAATATGAAATATTTTTTTCCTGATATGATGTGAACAGTCCCTTCCTCCTCTGCACTTGTGCTTCTTCCTTCAAAGATTAGAGGAAACTGAAGAAATAAGGGTTTAATATAACATGATAACATGATTATCAAAATAGTCAGCTACAATCTCAGCCGCTCGTAGTGTATATTGTCTCTCTCTTTTCAATATTCCCATGTCTTCCCCTTATAATGACCTGGAGAAAAAGGACCGTGGCTTTTCTATTTGAAAAGCGCCCAGAGAGCGCCGCTGTGTGTGCTGGCAGGTCGGCAATAACCCCGAGAATATTTTAGCTCAGTCAGGCTAATGTTTTTCTGTAGAATTTTTCATTTAAGAGAGGGAAAGAGCCCTGTTATTTCCTTCTTGGTTTTCCTCTCTGGCTACCACACTTGACACTAACTCTGATTTTCTGCTCAAGAAGGGATAGAAGAAACCATTCCGTCTAAATCAGCTTGATATTATAGGATTCATTGGTTGGTATTTGTATGCCTCGCGTCTGCACCTTTTTCATCTGGCTCATGAAGGGAGTATCTCATCGTGCTTATTGACCCAGGGGGCTTTGTAGCCAGGGATGAACTGAGCTTATTCTTTCAAATTCAGGTGTATGTTTCAAATGTGAGGAAGTTGGAAGTCCCTCTAAATGTAACAACCCATGGTTGCTCCAAAGGGTCTTTAATTGGAAAAGAGGCTTTTGAAATTGTCTGGGCATACTATAATTATGGATCTTACCTTTATTGGTGCTTTTGGAAGTAGATTTACTGCTGCTGAAATCCTGTTCTGTAGATTGTTGACTGTTTACTCCAGCAAATAGGGTTTGTCTACAGTGTAGGGAAGATGTTAATCTTAACTCAGATGCGCATAAGAATATAGTTAAATACACACAGAGGGCTCAAATTTAAAAGATTTTTAATGATAAAGTTATTTAAATGTTCTTTTCTGCAACTGAGGTTCTGTAGTGCTGTCTAATGAAATTACAGCACTGCCTAAAACCATTAAAAACTGCATGCAAACAAGTATTTGTACACAAGGTGGTGATATTAGCAACCAGCTTCTTTTTATTAACAGCCCACGATAAATAACAACATCCTGGTTTGGTTCTGAGGTACCTGAACCTAACTTTGGGTACTTTTATAAGGACAGATCTGAAATACCAGCAGGAAAACTGGGAATCAGTCCCAAGGTATCGATGAAAAATAACTGTGGAGCTTAAGAAGTCTTGATATCTTTCAGGGCTTCTCATTCTCTTGTGACATAATTGCACCATAAGAATCATGTAAAACTTCAAATATAATGATGGTAAAAGCAACATGTATCAGAAAAGGCAGGCAACGCAACCTTTTATTAAAGATATCTTTCCTATTTTAAATATTTCTCATTTTACAACTAACTGGTATAAAAATAGCAGCAGTTAAGATTGGCTGGGAAGAAAGGAAAGTCTTTCTTTTTAAACTGGCATAGAACAAGGATCGAGCTAAAAACCAAGGAAAGGGGTAATAAATAATGACAACAGATGTTTGTAAACCTTTTGCTCCTGCGTTCACTGTTTCCATGTGTTTTCTTGTCTTGATGTGCTGTCAGCCTCCTCTCACCTGGGACTAGTGATATCTTATCAAAGCCTAAGCAGTTCCTCTTCACAACAGGCAGATAATAGTGCCTTTCAATTTATCATAGCACGAGTCTAAGAGAACCATGGGAAGGATTGGTCAGGTGACAGCTTGATGGACAGTTTGACAGCCCTTAAAGCATCATGGGAAATGGTTGTCACCTGATTTTTCAGAGCAACTGGGGAGATAACCTTCAGCGTGACAGGGAAAACAAAAATCTGAATATTTGTGTAGGGTTTGCTAATAGCCCTAATGCTCACTTAAGTGATAATGGGGATGAATTTAGATTACTGGAAATGGAGTTATCTGAGCTGGGATCTGTTTAGCCTGTAAATGTTTTTGACATCTTTAGCTGCTTTTCAACACTTTCGCTGAATGTGTAATTCTTCAAATGGAGGTAACGTAAGGAGTGAGGGTAGATGGTTTGCTTTGTATTTTCTCAGACTCCACACAACATGTATATTGTCTGCTGAATGAAATCAGAAAAACAAAACTCCTAAAAAATTTTACTTTTTGCTTTGTACATGGTTGTTCTGGCTACCCAAAAAAATCAGCCCTTGCTCACTGTCAAATGAATCTCTCTTCCTGGCACTATTTTAGTGTAAACCAGACAGATGTTTGCATCTGAAATCACCCTCACAATGGCCTCTGCTGTGGGCTCCTGCTGAGATTAACAAACAGGTCAAATATTGACCTGACAAAGACAATATCCTACTCTTAGGTCAAGACTGAGGCCTTTGAAAAGGAAATATGTAGGTACTGGCGCTGCTGCCACCCCTGTTTTACTGCTGTGGATGAATGCAAGACACAGGTTTCGAGGTGATGTGGTTCTGGTACTTCTCACAAACACTGAAAATAAATAAAAAAAATACTGAAAAATAAGGTCACAACTGCAGGTTATGAAGGAGAAACTGGATGGCAAAAATAGTTAAGCTTTGTTTTTCTTTCCCAAACCTGAATATATGTTGCATCTGGGATACGTTAAGTCAATGTAGAGGTCTTGCCATTGTCTTCAAAGAAGGTCAGAGGAGGTTGATGTGATGGGTGAACTCCACGTGGGAAAAGCCTATAATGTGACTCAGCTGATCAGTATGATCAGGCAGAGATGCTTTGGAAACCATTCCTCCACTTACTTTAAAACTACCGGGCTAGCTGAAGCAAGTTATGGAATTTCTCACCTTTTTAAAAATCATATTTTATCATATATTACGGACTGTTTCTTTCTGATTCTCCCCCATCAATCTAACCAAGATGCCATTACATTCCTTCGCTCTTCTCTCTGCATGAATGATGTCCCCACCACCTTCAGCCAAATTCTCAGTCTTCCACTTGCCTTCTGTCAGTGAGTCTTTGGTTTCAAGGTCCTGAGCAACTGAGCTCTTCTTGGGGCACTTCTCTCTTTTGGGTTTCTGTTCCCTCATTTGATGACAAATACAGCTCCTCCTGACTTGTTCTGTCCAACTTTCAGCTAGAACCCTGCCACCTTTCCACTTCAGAGTCCCTCTTTTAAAACACGCTGGGATGCTTTTTTTGGTGAAGTTTGTGAACGACAGATTTCTTCCACAAGAACTCATAATAGCAATATTCACCATGGATGTCCATATATTTGATCACTGATTGATACAGAATAACACATAAATGAAGTATATAAGAGCTCTATTCAGCATTAAAAACGTATTCTTTCCTTCTTGTCTTTCCAGAGGCACATTTTAATGTATTGTCCAAAGTTTTAACAAGCTGTAGACACTATTAGAGTTCAGCCATTAGAAATTCCAAATTACATGCAGACCATATTTAGTATTTATAATGCTATGTAGAATCTTGTAGTTAAATTATAAATAAAACTAATGTTGCCCAGATAATTTAAAGTATTTCCTGTTATAACTATAAACTATAACTAGGATTTTGCAGCAAAGTGGATGTATTTCTCAATTGAAAGCCAGTTTATTATTGGGATTGCAGTTTAAAACACTGGTTTGGGATGTGCCTGTGTGGAAGTATGCATAATGTGTCTACTCACATCCCACCCTCCGCTGCCTGAATAGCAGCATAACGAGGGAGGAGATAATTGCCCGCTGGTAGTGCCTGGGGATGTCCACGGCGCTCAAGGATAGCCTGGCTTCGGGCAGGCCGTGGCAGATGGTGTGTTTGGATGCGGGTTTTTTCCAGATGAAGGTAGAGAAATCTCTCTTTAGGCTTTCACAGCTTGCCATGTAAATACCATTGTTCCCCTCAGCTCTGATTTATATCCAGGGCTATGGTAAGATAAAAAAGGGCCTTTACCCTTCTGTCACAAACTCCTCTTTGTTGAAGTTTCTTTTGTCTAATCGGTCATACTATGACTCATCTTTTTTCAATACTGTTTTACTCAAAATAGTTGCAAAGTTAGTTATTTCCTGAGTAAAAATTGCAGACTTACTGTTTACATTAGGTTTAGTATTTGAAAGATTTCGTATCATTTTTGCATATCTGTACTGAAAGAATCATCTACGTTGGGTTTTTCTACATTGCTTTTTTTAAAATAACAGTAAAATCTCCTATTGGAAATGAGTTTAACAAAGTATCTCTGAATGTATCCCCAGCTTCTACAGAATGCAAGTTGCAACTGAAGGTTTTTCCCTCTGCATTTTTGCAGACAAACAATGTGGTTGTCAGAGAACCTAATCAGTATTTGAGCTGACAAACAACCAAACAAAAAAGGTATTTAGCAGGGCCTCTGATTTCCCTAATGACAGAATATACCCATCAAGGAAACTCAGTAGCAGCTGCTCCATTGTGTTAAAGATTTGAAGATGTCTTCCCGTTGAAAAAGTTTGGAGGGTTTTCTTCACTTTTGCCAGAGAATATGTAAAGAGGCATTTATATTTCTTTTTGATGTGGGAAGAGAGAAATCAGCTGATTAGCCAACTTAATACCGCTTTCTCTGACTGTATGTATCGAGTTCTTCAGTTTCAAAACTACATCTTGTGTGTCAGTTGTGATCAGATAATTGCTGATAAGAAATACCACTTGTTCGCTGGGCTCTCACATAAAATCCATCTGGAAAAACTCCAACGTGCACCTTCTGGGAAAGAGGAGAACCCTCATCTTGTTATGGGTCACGGTTTATTTCTTGCACATTTAACTCGCCTCCCCTTTGAATATTAATTATTTTATTGTGTCTGCTTTTATAATTTAAGTCCATAACATCCATTGCCACAATGTGATGAGGCTTCCAGATAGTTGTAATGAAATAGATATAGTATTTGCATGGTTGGGTGAACATTTAGATCTGTTTTCCCCTTGAGGTGGAAAATTGATCTTGTGTTAAACAAGATAGATATCGATAAGAACACCGATACTGAGCTCAGTTGAAATCAATGTTTTCTCGTAACTGATTACAGAATCCTGTTAGTAGCAGCGACAGGAACTCAGTAATAAAAATGTGAGGGCTTGAATCATCTGGGTAAAGAGAAAGAGTAGAGAGAAAAGTGGGGAATGGTAAAATCAGTGTGAATGACTTGAGCAGGGGAGGGAATGCAGGATAAGCCAAGAGCAGTCAATAAAGCTGAGGCAGGGAAAGGAAGAAGGTGGTAAAGGAGAATGAAACAGCAGGTTAGGATGGCTTCAGTGAGGAACAGCCGTGTTGGATGTAATAAGAACAAAAATTCCCAGACAAAAATCTAGGTGAGAAAAGCAGGGTTGTCTGTTGTAGCCTTCATCCTGGAATTTTACACAACGTTCTAGTTATATTGACTTTGTGGCTTCCCTGTGTTATGGAGAGATGGACACATACTCCAGAGGTCCAATTATGCCTCTCACATTGGTAGCAGTAGCTCATATCCAAAAGAATCAGGGTCTTCAGAGAAGCCTGGGAGAAGGATGCAGCGGAGCAGAAGTCAATCAGAAAGTGAAAGACTGAAAGAGGTTTCAGTGTTACGTCATTTGGTCGCAAGTAACGACTTTCTGATTGTGAAATTAGTAATACATTGGCAGAATTTGATATGCTTCTATTCAACAGGCAACGGTGCCTTGCTGTGTTCTGAACTTGCGCTGGAATCGAAGGGTGGATTCTTAGTCACAGTGCTCGCAGCCAGGATGCCTGCAGTACTGGTTGCACTTGGGAATATTTGGAGGAGAGGCGGGAGAGCTGTTCACCAAGTGAAGCACTTGACCGCTTCGTCGTAAGTGCTGACAATCCCTTATAACACTTTTACCAGTCAAGAAGAGCGTTAAGTAGGATTCATGCATCTTGGATGTGTATTATTTAGAATATTTAGCACTTTGTGAGCCTGCAGAGCTGTAGAAGAAGAATAGGGGCAGCGTTTGTTTGCTGGCACAGGACGCATCCTCACAAGAGGGGCTTTGTGAGTCTATGTGTCTACCTGTTCTTTTTTTGAAGTACTTCACGGCTGCTTTTCAGTGGTTGGTGTTTTGCTGGTGACCCGTAGGCACTTAGCTCTGCGATGAAGCATTGTCTAGCACAGACAGCTCAAAGGACTTGAATTCAGAGTTTCCGTGAGAGTTTAGCGATGAAACAATAAGACACAGCCCTGTCAAAGCGGGTGACCTCCTCGCGAGATAAATCTGCTCCCTATTGTGGCTTCTGGTGCTTCTGCTTCTCTCTCTTCACCTGGCATAAATTACATATATATATACATATATATATATATTTTATATAAATAGATATGCGAGTCTCCTAAGTATTTATATTAAAATTCATTAGGATTTGTTGTTGGAGTCCTCAGGATTGGATTGAGTTTGCAGTGCTTCAATGATAGAAAATTCAGCGTGGTCTTAACAAGGCCTAAACCGGTGGCTGCATTGTCAGGTCTTGTTTGTTTATGTCTGATCAGGAAGTCAGAGTCAACATATATATGAATCTACAGGTTCTCCCATATCTGCTTCTTCAAATCTGAGGAAAATTATTGAAGTGTAATGCATTTGGGGAGTTTTACATCTTTTGCCTGATCAACATCCCCAGCAGTAAGAAAGTGTTCGTGAGTTCATTCATGAACTCTTTATTGGGCTCTGAAGCGCACACAAAATCTATACTAACTTATGGCTAGAATGCCAAATTTACATTAATTTGTCTTGAGACACCTTCTTTGGATTTGATACTTGAGGAGAGGGTTCATTCATCTTCCCTTCCCTTCCCGAGGGCAGTTTGGGGGAAGGAGCAGGCACAGGGGTCACTGTCATTACCTGCATCATTTCACGTGATGCAAATAAAGTCAGGTACATCACTGCAGCTAATACTTCATCTACTTAATTTAGTGAAGGCTCTCACGTTGATCAGTTCTAATTTTAGTTCAAAAGGCTCAAATTTGCTGTCCTCAAGGCGGCGTCTTAAGTCCTTGTCACATGCAAAGAGCAGACAGTAGGGCTGGTGGCTGCTTTTTGGCTCTTCTTCATTCTTCAGGGAGTTGTTGCAGATTTGGGGTTGGGTGGGAAAAGGGGTGCGTTGATCAGGGATGTTCCGAAGGGAATTACGGTTACGTGGTCAGCCGAGTATTGCTGGGAGCCACAGTTGTGCCACCTCTTTGCAGCTGTAACTGGGATTGATGCGGGAAGGTGATTTAATTCTTGAAGTGGTGGTGGGAGTGCTGGAAGCACAGCAACATAGGGATGACGGTAAAGTGATGGTAAATATATCGAATTTAGAAACTGACAGTTACTCTGCAAATTTTTTCTGTAAACCTGTAAACACCCCAATGACCCAGTTACACTTTATTGTTTATTTTCCATTTATTTTCATATCTAGGGGCATTTCTCACTTGCTTGGCCTCTAATACTTAGTATTGGATTCTCTTGGCAAAAAAGCACAAAAAAATAATCATATGATTTTGATTTTTTGCTCCTTATACCTGTCTGTCACCACCTCGGTGATGAACAGGAATGCCAGAGCCAGCGCAAAGCTCTGCCAGAGCACGATAAATATCCTTCAGCAGAGAGGAAAATTAGGCTCTGACACGTTTCTGGCACAAGCAGAAACTTTCCCGCAATGTTGCTGTTATTGTTTGCTTGCAAGGAGAAGTTTTTACTGTAAGTCTAAATAATTTATCAGATATTTAATGAAAACTTTAGTGCTTTTCAAGGTAGAAATCTTCTCTGCTTAGCAGAGATGGGAGCTGAAAAGCAAAGTGACTTAATCGGTGCCCTGTAGTGAGGCTTCAGCAGTCCCTGGGCTGGAGGACAGGGATCCTGCTCTTCAATCTCAGCTGCTTCAGATCTCCCTTCTCCTCCTGGCTGGGGCTGGAGCAGTTCCGCCTGCATTTTCCCTGCCTTCCACCTCTTCTCTCAAGGATCAGCTCTTCTTCTGGATGGTTTCATTAGGATGGTTGCATTTTATTAGCTTTCTCTGCAAATGGCCAATGCAAGTATTTTCTCCTTCCTTGGCTAAACAGTTTAAAGCTACACCAAATTTATTAATATTATTATTAGTTTGCTAATGCGCAATATTACATACTTGATAGTAAGCAGTTTCACATCTGCGGCTGAATGATAGAAGCTAAAGCTGATATGGATTTTCTATTTTCCATCACTCCGTATCATTTGTAAACTCTTTAGTTCTGTAAAAGATCTGCTTTAAATAAATAAATGTATCCTGACTAATCCTCTTTGAATAAGTGGAAAGCATTTAATCCCATGATTCTGTAAATCCAGGGTAGCTGTCAAATTGTGTGTTCATTTTTCTGTATTATCTAAATCGGTTTGTATCAGATCTTTCATTGACAACAACAGTTTGTTATTTGGATTAAACACCTCTCATGCTCTATAACCTTTCATTTAAGAGTCATTTGCATCCCTTTTTTTGGCTGCTACTTCAATCATCTATATTTTAACAGTTCTTTAGGAATATTTGCTGCTAAATATTCACACTGCGTTAAAAATTGCCTTTTTTTTTTTTTTTCAAATTGCTAACACTTCTTCAAGATCTGAAATTCAAACTATTTTTGTTTGTGTCACCAAGAGGCTGAATTCATTTATAAGTTTTCAATTTAAGAAAATAAAAATAGATGATTCATGAACTTCATTTCAAAATTTTTAAAAGTGGTTCATTAATTGAACAGCAGCTGGGGGGAAAAACTAATCAGCTCATTTCAACTGGAATAGCTCATTATCATTTTGTCTGATGAAATCTTTGAAGGCTGGTCTCATAGGAAATGGGCCCTTCTTACAGTTGCCCCTCACCTGCCTGGGAAAAGGTCAGATGCCCCCTGTACAGTAATTAAAACTCGTATTAGGACAGGCACTTCCATGTTTTAATTGCTAGGGATAGAAGCCCTTTAGACATGAAGGAAATGTTTGGGTTCTTTCAGTGATTGAGAACAGTTTTTAATGGCTCGGACTGAGGAATACTGATTTCTAAAAACAGAGTAGATATGAGCCACCTTGTCTAAGCAGCTGAAACGTCTTTCTGCTGGTAAATCTCTTAATTTGGAGCACAGGAGTGTAAAGGGTTGCATCTCAGTTTTAGCTTGGAGCATCCAGAGTTGGGCAAAACTTTAGTTTGGGAACCAAGGAGGCCATATGTTACTTCCTGAACTTTGTGGTCCTAATACCATCACTGTAGGTCCAGTGATGGTTTTTAAATATGTTTTCCAATAAAATAATAAGGAAAGTAAGGCTCACTGTAAAACTAAATTCTAATTTAGATTGTTTAACTCCAGTTAGGACATGAAAGCATTTTTCTAAATTTTTCTCCTAATAAATATTGCATTTCTTCAGAAAGAAAATCTGTGTTTAGATTGAAAGCAATTTTTGCCACTGATTAACTTTCTCCAGGCAAATTTATATGAAGGCAATTCCTTTCTAATTTTACTTTTACACTGTGGGGGGAAATATCTGCTTTAATAATCATACTGCATATATGTCTTGTGTTTATAAAAGTTGTTGGCACTGCCAGCACAAACTGAGAAACTTGAAAGAGTTCTCCCTGCTTCTTAGAATTATACTTTCGCTTAACACCAACCACCAATTCTTCTCAACAACATTTCTTCTCATTTGCCTTTTAAATCCTGAACCAATAGAGTTCGGTGGATTATATTTTCTAGTTTCTCTCTGCCACCATGAGGGCAAAAATTTACTTTTCCAGGCCAAGCTGCTAACTTCACCTGACCTTAGAGCTGAAAAGTTGACAGTATTTGGTGCTTTTCAGGAATACACGCTACAGTTCTGAGGTGCATCAGTAGCACGATTAAATCAAAGTCTCTGATGAAGGTTATCAGCCTGGTTTCCATCTGCTTTCTCCCTACTCGAGAGGATAATCAAGGCTCTTCCATCCTTTCTCGGAAGCATCACCCGGGAAGAATGAGACTGTTTGTCCTGTGCAAATAATAAACACTAACTCAGCCCCACAGCCAAGCAGCACACGCCATTTACATTTTAGATACCATCTTCTGTGCACTAAATACAGGCTGAAGAATAATTATGGAGCGTGGCGTTTGGAACTATTTAAGTGTTTCCCCTTTCTGTACATACGTGATATGTTTGCTTGATATAATGTGGGTTTTAGCCTCTTCTGCTGCTTAGCCAGGCTTTACTGGATTTTACAGGCGTCGTCAGAGATGTTTTAGTAATGAATGATCGGCTATGGTTTTGTAAATATATAATCTTATCCTACAAACAAGTAACTTTGAGCTTTACGTATTCACTACAGGAAGAAAACTGTTATTTAACTGTGGGAAGATGAACTAGAACTGGGGGATATTGCACAATAAATCATTAAATTTGTAGTACCTGGCTCTCAAAATAAATTGTCAGGTATAGGATGAGTGCAGGTAATTTGCTGCCATTGACACACGGTCCCATTGTTGCGCTGCTTTGCAGTGAAGTACCTTTCCCACCTTCTCCCGTAAACTCTGTAATTTGATTGTGCCCTCGTAGCAGCAGCTCCAGAGGTACCTCCGTCTGCTCTGCTTTAATTGTGCTCTTCGGCTTTGTGCATTGAGCTTTCTCTAATCATCGTATTTTATACTGGTGGTGGTGACATGAAAAACAAGCTTGAAAAGAATAGATTATAAGTAAACAAGAGTTTTTCAGTGACTTTCTTGGCATAATATGTCAGGGAGTTTAGTATGAACTTAGTTCTGCCCTTATAATTACCTTAATCATGGATAATTCCTGGCTGGGAGAGCCGTGTTAGAATCAGTTTCGCACTTTGATACCAGTGAGTTTTATGGGCATGACTACCACACAGTGGAAAGACAAGACCCGTATCCCATGCCAGTGCTGGGGCAAATAAAAGCCATTGGAACCGATCTCTTTTTCACACGCAGGAGCGTGGGTAACTTAGTTAATTTTTGTATTGCAGATTCAGTGGAAATTAGAAGCTGTATTCAAATACTGTGTTTTTTCCCCTCTGTATTGCATTACCTAAATATAACTTTTTCAGAATTGCAGAACATATTTAGTACAGGAATTGTGTACCATTCTGTGTGATTTTGTACTATTGCCTTGGAAGCCCACAGTGACAAATTGGTCATGGTCACATGAAAGAATAAAGTGGCTTAAAATGTTCTGCTTAGTCATTAAATACGCATGAATTCTGTAAAGATTTCTGTACAGACTCTAAACTTCACTCCTCCTGTCTTGAGCGAAGTTTGTGGATCTGTGGAACAAAAATGACAGTGAAAATGTGGAGTAGTGACTAAGTGCAACGTGCTGAGGTGCTCCATTGGATAAAGGGACCTGGAAGGAAGCGGCAGTTTTGTCTCCCAAAGATGTTCAGAAAAGACCCCTGGGCTTAAGTTAGATCCATGTTTTTCATTTGTTTGCTTTGGTGGGGATTTGTGTGAATGAGAACTTCCCTTCTTCTAAGCAGTAGCTGTGTGGGCTCTGGTTGCCACCGAGCCACGACCAAGGCAGGGGCAGAGTGGGACATGTCATAGAATCATAGAATCGTTAGGGTTGGAAGGGACCTTAAAGATCATCGAGTTCCAACCCCCCTGCCATGGGCAG
>JAOXNO010000052.1:1437288-1461208 GCA_028565335.1 Limnodromus scolopaceus | reverse complement strand
CCTCAAAAAAAAAAAAAAAAAAAAAAAAAAACCTACAGCTTTGGACAAAAGTCTATAGCCAGTGCATTCGTAACTCCCCATGCACAAGAGCTGACTGTGGCTCTGGGAAGACATTATTTTCCTCATTTGCTTGCTTTTTTTTTTTTTCTTTCTTGTAGTCTTCTTGGGCAGTTCTCAGGTGTTTCCCACCTCTTAGAATTCCACCTGTCTGGGGCCTGTGTGGGAGAAAGTCCCAGGACTTGTCAGCCGCACAGGCCTCAGAAGAGAGCTCTGCTGAGGGTTGGAAGGTAAGCTTTTGCCGAGGTCCTCTGCTGGCTCTGCTTCCAGATGGGACTTTATTGGCCTAGTTCTGCAGCTCCGCAGCCTCTGGAGCTGGTTTGGAGCTTTTGTGGAGGGGGAGCAGGGTTCAGCCGAGGAGGGAAAACAACCTTTCCGGGAGGGAGAGGTGGTGGGGTTAGAGAGGGGATGGATGTGCGTGAAAACGTGCCTTTCCTCTTCCAGAAACCGAACTGGAACTAACTGGGGAAAGGCAGGAGTGAGTTTCCTGCACAATGAGGCGTTTCCAGAGCGGGTATCCCGCAGATTAGTCTGCTCCAGAGCCAGGGCGAGAGGGAGAGGGGCAGCGTTTGACCTGTGGGCTGATATTTCCAGGGCATGGGTAGCACAGTCGTCCGGTTTTGAGCTGCCTCGCCATAAGCGCTGGGTTGTTTTCTTTTTTTTTTTTCCTTTTCTTTTCTTCTTCTTTCCTTTTCTTGTTTCTTTTTTTTTTTCACTTTGGTCTCAGAACTCTCTTAATGTTTTGTGGAGATGCTATTGGGGGTGCTGTTTGCTTGGAATAAAGTGGGCGGAGAACAACTGAGGGTAAATAAGATTCATGATCAGAAAGATTCTGTCATTAGTCCAATTTCTGAAAGAATTTGTGGGATTTTTCTCTTCAATTAAGTTTTTCCTAGATTTATTAGGGCAATTCAACAATAAGCAGAAGAGCCTACAACTATAAGAATGTACATAAGTATAAGCTGAACAACTAGATGTATAAGCTGTATAACTAGATTAGATGCACAGTAAATATTTATTTGTGAATTTAAGTGTGTATTGTTAAATGCTTAACTTTGATACATGCATTTTATGTTAAAATATTTCTACCTTTTTAATTGCAAATTATTTTCTATATATCTGTATTTCTATTTGGATCTTTTCAGTACGTTAGATAGTGGATTATTTTACTTCCTTGGAAAAGTAACTTTATAGGCAAATACTTTCATGCTTACTGTAAATGTAAGAGGATGGTTTTTTATGGAGTACCAGAATTTCACAACTGCTTTATTTATTTTAATATAAGTAAAATACTGATATTGCAATTAGAGACCACCTTCCAAAAATCCTTCAGGCATTTTCTTGTCTCTGTGGAAGCTTTTTTTGCGGAAGATGTGCCAGCTTTCAACATCTTCTCTTTGCCCTGCTCCAGTGTGGATGTTTTTCCCATCCCCCTTTTAACCTAGGAATTAGAAGAAAGTACAGCTGATGCTTGCTTAACCCTGCATTTAGTGCCAAGCAGTGATGTGCTCCCTATGAAACCATTTCTGACCCTCTGCTTGCAGTGGTGAGCCTGAATTTTTCCCCTTCCTTGCCCATCATTGTCGGTCAATTATGGGATGGAACTGAACCAGAAAATCTGGTACAGTCTGGCAATTAGTACAAAGGGTTTCCAGTCTAGTGTGAAGCCAGAGATGCAAGAGCCCCAGCAGCTAGAGAAATAGTTTTGATTGGCCATGGACATTGCCTTTTAGTGCTGCTTGGTTACTTCCTAAAGATGCTGCCTCTTCTACCCTACAGGTCTTCTCCTTAAAGTACTGCATTACGGGCCTACTTTTTATAAGTCTTTTGGGAAGTGGGGGGGGTCTTCTTTTTTTAGCTCTAGCTTCTCCCATTTGCAGACTGTCATTTTAACCCATCAACCAGACACATTTTGACTTGTACAACAAAGAAGCAAGTTATCAACATTCACAGAAACTGACATTTTTAATTCAGGCTTCATTATGTCTTCGGTTTATGACAGTGAGCTACAAAGACATTTAAAGTTTTTTTTTTCTTTTTTTCATTTTAAATTCAGCATTGGGATGTTTATCTTTCTTTTAATGCTCATATTTCCCTTTCTACCTTTATTCTTTAGTAATATATAATTAGCATTATCAAAACCATCAGCTATTATCCACTACGACTTTTGACCTTTGTTTTTATCTAGCTAGCATTTTCCAAAATAAATTGCAATACAAATTCTGTTTATCTTAGATCGTTACAGTAAAATGTAATTAGTTAAGCTCCCTAATAAATTCATCATAAAAATAATCTCTTTTGATATTACTAGATTTAATGAATGATTACATATCTGTAAACTTGTTAAATATCTGGTATTGTAAGATAAGAATTAATAATGAAGCAAAAATTGTAATTCAAAAGTAACATACAGAAATCAGGGCTTTTCATATGTAACCAGCTCGTTTTCAGGAGTTATCGCTGAGCCTGTAGCTGAGATTTCCTGCTATCCTAAGAGGGGCCAAAAATCGGGTGTAAGTTTGACAGAAGTTTAGAAGAAGAGCTAGTTGTGCCAAATAAATATTTTAGCCTGTTATTTCCAGGAAAGCTGGTAACTGTGCTGAATATGTGAAGAGAGTGCTTAGTCAAATCTTGTTCCAAACTAAAATGCAGTATAATTAGATAGCTCTGGAAGCAGTTGCCAAAGTAATAGGAACATCGGGCATTCAACCATAACCACAGTGTTTTGTTTGTGAGAGTTTTTGTTTTCGCGCGAGTCAGCAGTTTGTGGGTTATGCTTGGATAACTGCGCGTTTGTGTCGTTGTCTTTTGTAGCTGTAAAAAAGTAAATGTGCGATCTAATCTTCCTGTGTGTACATGAAATATTACAAACACACAGTCAGAGTTTATATTGTCATTTTTCTTCATTCTCTCTGTCTCTATGGGAATCCCTGAAGGTGGCTTTGGGCACACGGTAGCAGAATATTCCATTCAGCAGTGAAATCCTCTTTGGCTCTATTAATGGCAAGAAGTACAGTAGCGGGGGCTGTAAACACGATGACAAGATTAGCCCCTTGCCCACTTCAATCAGGTACCTCTTGGGTTTGTATTTTTTCGCTCGTCGTCCCCAGGTGACTGATGGCTGTCACTCAACGGCTTTCTTTGGCGAGAAAGAGAAAAAGCTTTCTCTAAAGGTGCCAGCGGTGCTGTTAGATTCCATATTGGGTCATTTGCACTGGAGGTCTACATAGAGCAATGAATTAGTAGCTCCTCTCATAGATCTTTTGATAGCGTACGTGGGAAATGATGCGATAGTGGTGTTTATTACACCAGGAAAGATGATAGCATAATATAGGTCAAAATGGAATGTGGTCACCCAGAAACACGTTCCCCAAGGATGCATTTGGTGATGCTTTAGACAGGAATTATGCAAAATGATCATCCATATATTAATATATGCTCATTTCTTGTTTATTTATCAGAGAAACAAACAAAACGGTAACTTGCAGTCAACTGCAAGGGAAAAGAAAATTATAACTATTGTGTCTTGGCCTGAAGAATTGGTTTTAAAAGGCACAATTGAAATTTTCACCACTTTCAATTTAACAGATAATCAGATAACTGAGCAATACACACTCCAAATGCACATTAGTTGGATTTTTTTCCCCATTGATTTTAGTTCTGTTTGTCTTCAGTGACCAAGAAAATTTGACATTGAACAGGGACCATCTTAATTTGTAACTCTTCAGTCATGATATTATGTCCTTCAGGTTAAGTACTTACCATACAATCATTGCACAACCATGGTTGGGCAATGAGCTCTGACAGGGAATCCCTGGATCAGGTTGTTTAATTGTAAAGTTATTTTCAAGGAGATAAAGACCCATTTCTCGCTTTCATCACTTTTCTACCACAGAATAATTTTAGTTCCATAAAAGCGTTTTCTTCTTTCCCTCCAGATGTGTTTTCCGAATGCTGCTATGCCTAATATTTACCTGTAATTAAAGTTTCAAAGCATCATTGTTCATATGAGAAAACTGAGGCATAGAAGAGCTGAGTGACAACATTACATCTCGGTGTGAGTTATTGCTTTGGCAGTGTGTTTGGAGTATATTTAAGATCTCCCCTCCCAGTGCCTTGCAACAGCTTTTCTCGGTGGTGACTAGTTCATAATCACTTTCTGGATTTCATGCTATTTTTAGATTGTCCTTCACCTCTTAGTCCACAAAATGAATTTGGGGCAAACTCATCAGCTGCAGGATCTGTTCTTACTACCGTCGATATCGCAGTTCTCTGAGTTGGGTGGGATGATCGTCAGACATTAATCCTTAACCTCTACAGCAGTCCAGCTCTTGAGCCCCAATGGTGACGGGCTGTCACCCTGCTGAAGAAGTTTGGCTCGGTTCTTGCTTTCATTGCTGTCCTAGAAAATCAGGCAGCACGTTAGTAGAGCTCAGCTGTGTCATAAATGAAGTTGTGGAAATAACATACAGGTACCGAATTTCATATATATATATATATGTAATACCATCTGTAACATCAGGAAACATCTGTTCTTGTCTTCTCATTTTCTAATATTCTGTTTTCTGAGCTTATGAGATCTCTGCTTGGAAAGAGAAAAAAACCAAACCACCAACAGCAAACCCACCATCATCACAAAGGTCAGGAGTGTGTAGCTGTGGTGCAGATTGGCTCGTGTTAGGTTTTTATGCACCCAGGAGCAGATCGCAGCCCTGACCACCAGTGAAAGCAAAGGAGCTGGTCTCCTCAAGGGGTGAGGGGCTCAAGGAGCTGGTCTCCAGCTGCATTCTTGGTGCTCCTTGCTTTTGACCTTACTCTATGGTTAAGTGTATCTGGCAACTGACTGCTGGGTCTGTTGATTTGGGAAATGAGTCAGGCTAAAGGTACTAGTAGAAAATCACAGACGTTTTGGAATATGGGAGAGAATGAGAGGTCAAGCCCATTGCTTGAGCTGTGATCTACCAGCTTTCCTGCTCCCGGAAATGTTTCCTTTGCATGGCAGGTCCTTCTCAGCCTTTCTTCTCATGCCTGTTCCTCAGGGTGGGAAAAGCAGCTGAAAACTTCGCCCTGCAAGAGTTTTTTTTAGACACATAACAGGGTTTTATACTCCCAGTTCCCATTGAGTTTCAATTCAATTATCACTTAGATGAAACTCAATAGGAATAAAGTACCCAGTTCCTTTATTCCATTGAGAACCTCCTGTCCTGAGTCTTACAGTAGGCTCTGGAAGGAGTGAGCATTGGCTGTTAGTGGGATGTGATGAGCATTAAGAAATAAGAGGCTGGATCAATGTATTTCGTGGGACTTTCTACGAATCTAAGCAATTGGCATTTCATGTAAAATGACTGGTTTCATATAAATGAGAAGGGAAAAATGAGTAGTAAAGACATGGTGATAGCAGTTTCTCAAAGAGCAGGTACCAAAGGCACAAGCAGGAACTAGACCACTGCAGGGGATGACAGGCTCTTTACCCAAGGACTAGGATTTGCTGATCAGCAGGAGGAGGGGATGTCAGTGACAAATAAGGCTGAAAGTGAAGAGGTACCTAATGCCTGCAATATATAACATTTTACCTTTTACCTTTTCATTTTGCTTTTGTACTTTTTAATTGAAAAAACCAATATCAGAGATGTTAATAATTTCTCATTATTAAAATACCATTTTCATACATTAATTTCTCTAACTTCTTGGCTAAAAATGTTCAAGAAGTTGTTTATAGGAATTCAGAAACACTGTGCTAGAATTAAAACATTTTCAGTTCCAAACTTTCCAAAACACTTTAAAATTTCCTTTTCCTTGCTTTGGAAGAATATTTAGTTTGTCAACTACTTCTGCCAGGAGCAGTGTTAACTTCTGTGTGGTAGAGCCCTAATTAGATTAAGTTGGATCTGCACTTTGCATGTTCTCCCAAGCTAATTCCCATGATCACCATGCTTTAAAACCTTTATTAGGGGGTTTTGTTAAAGATGCATCACTTTGCTGTTGTTATTCATCTGACAAGAAGAGTGGATTCAAATGTACCCTTCTTTCAAAGCTCTGTTTGTCACTGACCTCGGATGTTGAACCAAGAAGAGAATTAGTTTCTAGGCGCCGCACTGTGTGTATGATGCCAAGAAAACTGGCGAGTTCTGACGGGCATCCTTCTAAGAGAGGTGACTTGAAAACCTTATTGTCTCGTGCCTTACATCCATCAGAGCCAAAAATACTCAGATGTTGTTACAAGACGTGGAGGTTCAAAACTGACTGTTGTCTCTAGTGAGGAGTTGTCAGGATGACATGAAGGAGGCAGCACTGTGGGGAAAGAAATCTTGGGGTCTCAGTTTGAAAGAGGAGATTCTCCATCTAAGAGATGGAGAAACTTCCTCCTTTGATTCATGAGGAAAGTGGAAGGAGAGTGAGTAGTGAGGTGGCAGTGTGTTGGTGATACCACGTTTTTCAGGACAATAAAGATGAGGACACTGAGCAGGACTAGCTGGAGGATCTTACGAAACTCAGTGAGTAGTCCTTAAAATATCCTACGAAATTTCGTTTAGGTAAGAGTTAAAGTGAGGCATCTGGGAATAATCAAAACTTCATAAATAAAATGATGGGCTTTCAGTGGTTTTACCACTAAGGAATGAGATCTTGGGATTATAAAGGACAGGTCCATGAAAGAATCTGCTTAGTGGCTAGAGGCGTTCAATGAATGTTAGGAATAAATAGGAAAAGGATAGAAGATAAGTACGGAATACTTATGCCAGTGTATAAATCCCTGCTGCACTCACATCTTGCATATTGCCTGCCCCTACTTTTTCAAAAGGTTCACAGAAGGGCAACAAGGATCATCACAGGAACAGAGAGATTTCCATTAAAAAGAATCTAAGCCTATACATGGTTTGGGCACAGTCTTTGCCAGGAGAAGAAATTAAGGCAGATGACAGATACGGTAGCTGGAAAAGAAACAAAATAAGATCTTTAGACATAATTAAGCAGCCAGAGGGTACTGTCAGAGTTTAAATTTATAAGGGTTCAAGAGAAGCTTGAACAAGTTCCCAAAAGAGAAATCCATAGGGGTTAAAAACACCCATGAACCTTGTCTGGCCCAGGTGGTCTTCGAGACTCAGATTGGTGGAAGTTGGCAGAGTACGTGGGGAAGTGTTATTACACACCTGTCCTGTTCTTCTGTAGCTACTGGTTCTGGCTACTGACTGAGAGCGCTTGGCTAGAGGGACATTCCATCTCACCCAGTATGGCCATTTTACATTCCTATAATACCATTCATTTATGTCCTGAGCTCATGCTTCCTCTTCGTATCCAAATGAAAGATAAATAACTGCAGAAGTAGCCTGGGCAAACAGTTTGAATACTGGAATATCTATATTCTTTTTTGCATATATCTTCCTCTCCAGCTAAGATAAGAAAGGGTCTGTCTTCCACAGCGCACCTCGTTGGCAATCAGAGGGAAATAGTGACAATCAGAGGCGTGTTGTTAAAGCTCCCAAGTTGAGATTAATACGATTTTTAAAAACGTGGGGAAATCCATGAAAAATTTATCAGTATATAATAGCTGAACAATCTCTCCAGGAGACTTTAATTTCTGCTTTTAATCTCTTCATCTTGATCTGCTGGGTCAGCTTTGCCCTTCTCCTTGTGTGCACAATGGGGAGCGATGTTTAGCTGATGACAGAAGTGTGGGATGGGGATTAAGTACCCCCCAAGCTCTCTGTATTTTAGTAACGATATTGAAAGTTCCCCAGCCCCTGCTTTTTCTTCCCTCCTACTCTTCCAATAAATTAACTCCTAAACCTGAAAATCAAGACGTAACTTCACTGGGCAGGGAAAATACACCCTGCAAGTTTTCCTAAATACCCCTTTAGAAAAGGCTTAAGTTTGATTATTGTAATTGATTATCTTAAGCCCCTGAGTGTCAGAAATCTGCATTACACTCAGTGTGTAGTTGGATGAAAAGGTGGATTTGGCAGCAATCTTAGGTGTCTGCACCTCACCACTCCCACCCGCTCGCTCCTTTCCGGCCCATCCTCCAGGTTTGCCCCCCTAACCCTAGATACGCGTTCAAAATTTAAGTTAAACTAAATATTCCCTGCTGTTAATAGCACCGGTTACACCCTGAGCTTTCTGTCTCCCCTTCTCCCTGTGACAGCGAAGTGCTGTGGGGCTGTGTGGTTAGAGAAGACTAAGTAGTTTCTTACAGGGGTTAATTTTCAGCCCTATCAGCTCATTAATATAACTGAGCACCAGTGCCAGTACGTCACAGCTGGAGGGAACATGTGGCTTGAGGATGGGAAGGTGGCTTGTTGTTAGGTGGTCACTCAGAGCTGGGGAAATTTAAGCCTACCATGAAGCTGTACCTCCCGTGGTGTGTTACTTTTAAGGCTGCCCGGTAAACCAGAGTCTGGAGTCAATCTAGGTAACAAGTAACTTAACAGTCTCCAAAAGAAGTTGAGAAATAAGTTACACAAGGAATAAAAAGTAACAGGAGCCTTTTTTTTCAAACACATTGGGAGTATGATTACTGCCAGAAAATCTGTAAGATGCTCAAGGCATGAAAAGAGCATTCAAAAAAGATAAAGCCATAGCAGAAAAGCTGTGATTTTTTTGCACCTGTGCTTACCATGGGGGAGGTTGGAGAGATTCCCATCTCGGAATCTTGATTTATGGAATGCATTTTAGGATTTGTTTCAAATTGAAGTGTCCAGAAATAGTTTATAGAATAAATGGACAAAACAAGCTATAACAACTCATCAGGAACAGAGACATTCACTAGGAAATTCTAAAGAAAGTCAGGAGAGAAACAGGATTGCGGCGTACAGCTTCTCAGTGATTGCGGTGTACGGCTTCTCAGTTCCAGCAATGCTGAGGCAGAGGACTGAAATCTGATGAATGCAGCAACAGATTTTAAAAAGTGATTCAGGCAGATCCAGAAAACTTCTGTCCACTGACTCTGAGATCTGTGCTGGGAAAATGAGTAGAAGCTAGAAAAAAATAATAGAATTAATGTAATCTGAGTAATTATGACATATTGGGAAGAGTCGATGCAAGCATTAAAAGAGAAATCCTGGTTTAAAAATACGTTTACATTCTCTGAAGGAATCTACAAGTATGAGAACACAGGAGACCCTGCTGATACCACCTGCTTGGGTGTTCAAGAGATGTTTATCAAGGTCCATCCCCAAAAGCCTTTAAGAAAATAAAATGTGCTTGAATAAAAGGGAAGATCCTCACATCAGTAAATAACTGTTTGACAGTAGAAAGTGAAGTATAGGAATAAATGGTCAGTTTTCACAGTGGAGGTAAGGTCATCGCTGAAAACCCCATGGAGATCTGTGCTATTCGACATATTCATAAGTGATCTTGTAAAGTAAAAAGGTGAATAGTGAGGGAACAAGATTTGCTGATGGTACTAAGTTACTTGGGGAAGTTAATAGAAGGACCAGCTATGGTGTGTTGAGGAAGATCGTACAATGATGGCAATAATGGGCAAAAAAAATGGCATGAAATTCAGTACAGACAAACGCACAGAGGAAAAGCAACTATCTTTACATAGAAAGTGATGGGCTGGGAACTAACCATCACTTCTCAGGAATGAGATCTTGATGTTAAATGGGTAGTTCTGCAAAACTGTCATGTCAAGAAGAGTTGAACAAAAATTTTAAGAATAGAGAACAAACTAAAAGCCGTCATTACAAGGCTATATAAATCCATAGTACGCCTGCATCTTGAACACTCTGTGCAGTATCAGCCCCCTCCACTTAGAACGAACAGAGTAAATCCAGAAAAGGTTGACAGAGAGGGGACAAGAATGGTCACCATGACAAAATGGGTACAAGGAATATGAGTAGGACCCAGTGAGCTGGAGAGGGTATGACCAGTGCTGGGGCAGGTTGATAGATGTCTAGATCTTGACCAGTTCAAAAGTGTGTTTTCCAGCGTCACGGCGGAAACAGATGCAGTAGCACAATGAGGAGGTGGTGGACTTCCAGTATGAGAATGGGAAGGAGGCAGAAGTCCTCAAACGAGTGCTTTGCTGAGCTACAACATCAGGAAGTTCGAGGAACAGGGTGCTACTGCTTAAACGAGGCACATAGAAGTGTTCACAAGTCACCTCATTTGTCCCACTGAATCTCATTAGATCCTTCAGGCTTCCTCTGGCAATCAATGGAGAGAGAAGGTCTCTCCGTTTGGGCAATGAAGACCATCTAAATTAGGGTCCTCTTCTGAGCTGGATTCCAAGACTCCAAGACAACTCTCTGTCTCTGTTAATTAGAAAGGTAGCACAAGGAGATGAAACTGGGTCCCTAACACTGGGTGGTGTATCTAAGTGGCTGTGCTGCTCCTATGGATAGGTATATGGAAAGCAGCGTTATGACTCCTGTTAATGGATTGGTGTGGAGGATAGATAGAAGGCTCCAGATCCTGTCTAGAGGCTCTTCTTGTATTGTATTTCCATAACTGTGAGAAGGGATTGAAGATTTTGTCCGAGGAGAATGGGACCAAACTAGGCAGAGGTGCTCAGAATTGACATTGCCATCAGACCACCAGGTACCTCCATCCTGTACCAGCCTGTAGATAATTTGTCTCTTCTTTTCAAAGAGCATCTCCACAGCTCAGCATCTCTTCCGTTCCTTAGGGACTGCTCTTACCAGCAGCGTTATAAACCCCTGACTTACTCCAGGTACAGCACGTTCTGGTTTATTTTCTGCCTGAGCACTGTGGCAGAAAACAACCCGTTAGGAGACCCGCGGAGGCTGCCTGGAGTTAAAGGTGTGAGAGCGATGTCTCAAACTGTGTTTCATTTTGAAGCATTCACAAAACCAGTGTGAGTTCACCAACTTCTTTTACCCGTAGCTTTAAGCTGTGTATTTTTCAAAGGAAATTCAATTTTTCTAAGTTTTTCTAACTGAAACAGGAAGCCTTGAGTACGTATCGAGGGAACGCACTCTCCCTAAATCTCCAAATATACTGACGCAGGCAAGCAACTTAGTCTTGAAATAAATTGCACTTATTTTTAAGTAATATTTGCCTGCTTGCTTCGGTGTGGGTTTTTTTAAGAATGTGTTCTTTTAGTTGTTTCAAATAATTTCCTCTCGCCATTTTATTTTTGGTAGTTTTTCCACTCTTTTCCCCTTCAGTCCCTTTGCTGCTCCACAAACCACAATCCCTCCTATGGAGAAAATGAGGGCGAAGGAAGCGTGAGATCAGAGCAGACTTTTGAACCATGAAATTTGTGTTTAATTTAGCACAGACAATTTTGGCTATCTCTACTAGTTAGGCCCTTTCTTATATTGCTTATAGTTCTGATAATATTTCTGAATTGGGAGCATAAATACTATTTAAAATTACACTAAAAAGGCAAAAAAAAAGATGTAAATCTTAATACAAGGCATGCATTAGTTGCCAACACCACTCAGGCCACTTCTCCCTCTCTGCAGCAATGCAAATAGAATATAATAATCATTCCTGATGTAGAAACTTATCACCAGTCTTTGGTTCTTGGTCATCTTTTGGAGGCTTCTAGGGGTTTTTTAAGAATCCTTAGGAATGGTGGTGAAAAATGGTGAAGTTAGAGAAATTAATCTGTGGTTTTACTATAGCTATAGTGAAGTTATTACTATTGTAAAGCTTCTTCTGTCGTTTGTTCTACTTCTCACACATAAGATTTCCACGTAGAATTGCTTTACGGGATAGACCCTTTTTCTTTTTTATGTTTTCACTACTGACAGCAAATTGCTGCAGATTGTGCCTGTTTTATATTAGCTTTTGTAATGACCTAGGGAGCATCTTTGAGACAATGAATTACCCCTTACCTGATTTACTGAAAGAATAAATGACTTCAAGAGATTTTCATAGCAGATTTTTAGATAATTATTTTTGTTGTCTAATGTCACACACCTTTACTGTAACTTGCTCATTGTTTTGTGTCTGAAGGAGAGGGACATGCTCTAATGAAGAAAAGTCTCTCTTGGCCACGTATTAACATCATAATGTGATGGCTTATTTGAGTATCAAAGAATTTTGTTTATAACTCTCTGAATTATAATGAAAACAGGTACCGAAATAATTTAAAGTAGCTGAAAATGATTATGTAAAATTCACGCATGGTGTCTTTTTAATAAACAACAACAACAAAAATCATTCAAATAAATGAAGCAATCGGCTCTGGGCGCTTGAATTTCTTTTAAAAAAGTTGAGTTAGTCTTAACTTATTGATTTTGAAGACACTATAATAAAGAATTACTGGAGGAAATATTGCTTTTACTGTTTTCAGATAATGCTTAATGTTGTTGCAAATTATAAAATTTAATTAGCTATATAAATGCCAGAGGAACAAATAATGTGCTATTGTCTTGATATCTTTTCAGAAATTAGTCTTTTAAAACAAATTTGCCATATTAATCATCTAAAAATATTTTTGATCACTGAATTAATAGTTTGCAGCCTGTTTTCAGGTATTCATTGCCATAGGTGATTGCCTCTTAATTACTACATGGGCGCTTTCTATTCACTCTTATTAATTCATGTTTTCTGGCACAGTCCCAAAAGGCAGCCTTGCCCTATATCTTCTAATTACTTCTATAATTGAATTTGCCCACTTTTTCTAACCTATTTTTTAAACTGACTGTGTTTGTTCATGGTTTATTGTGTCTTTTTTGTGTCAGTTCTCTGCAAGCAGAATGTACATTGATTCTTTCCTCGTTTCTCATTAATTTTCAAGAGCTTTGCTGCATGTCTGTTTTTTCAGCCTGTCAGACCTATTGCTAGACCAAAAAAAGATTCTTATTATTAAAGGTTAGGTAAAATAGACTGAAGTTAATTAATTCATTAGTAACTCTGAGCCAATTACTGAAGCCTTCTCTTATTTATATACTTGTTAACAAGACAGAGATGAGAAAGGCCTATTATAGGCACATGTCCTTCAGAAGTTGGGCAAACCCTCTGGAGCATATGCGTTTAGTTCCACCAAAGAAAAAGAATTGATTCCAAAATGAAGACTTGAAGATCTCGCTGCCAAATACTTCATAACCTGGTGGACCTCCTTGTGACCATCCAAATGTTATTTTGGATTTTGCCTTTTGATCACGAGAAATACATTTTAATGATCGGCCTTACAAAGCCCACACGTAATATTTGAATATAAATATATTGACTTCCCAACTTCCCTGGAATTATTTCTTGGGGTGTTTGGAAGTAGTTGAACAAAGAGGAATTACCCATGCATATCTAGGCAATTAAGACATGAGTTGCTGATTGTGACTTCACGCAATTTTCTTGTATAGATAAATGCAAGGAGATATGTAGCTGGGAAAAAAAATGAATTTTTGGTAAATACTCTGCACATTATGAACCTTGCAGGTGAGGCGAAGTCATCCAGAAGCTACAGCCTTAGAAACAAAATAGGGAAGGTATCTAGTGGGTCACTGATCAAGGTCAGATGTTTATATTAATAACATCAACACTTATTTTAAGCATTGTATTCAATACCTGACCTTGTATTTCTTGAGGTTAAAGCACCACAAAACACCGTTCTCCCTCTCTGAATCCATAAGGAGGCAGCTCATCTTGCAGTGTTGACACAAGGTTGTTGTTTCTAAAAGGGTTACTGTTACTTTATTGCAGGAAAAAAATCAAGCATATCTTTGGGGTTTTGTTTTCTGATAATTCAACGACTTGACCACAGATCATTAGAATTAGAAAGCCTTTATGAAAATTCTTTGGCGAGTGTCTTGCAAACCTGGGCTGAGATCTAGATTTAGGTGGCAATGATGCTAAGAGTGAGCAATATTATTTTAAGAAAAGAGACAACTCATGGATTTAGAAATATCTTCCAGCTAGGTTGTTATAGAATATGAATCCAAATAAACAGGAAAAAAAAAAGCGTTGGAACCACTGGGGGGACAAGGAAGCATGACCTGGCCTAGTCAATTATATTTCAAATAAAAATTGGTCCGTAGATCCAGATTTAAAATCGTACAAGAAGGGCAGTTACTAAATTACCTGGAAGCCCTGCCCCTGGGCTCTATGCGGGAAGTAGCTCCCCCTTGCACGCCGTACAGCTCACTGTGGAACTTGGTCTTTATTATTCCATCTTGCCCATTCATTCTCTTTCCAAAATTAGTTAGGAAATAACTGGCTGATTGGAACTGATGGTATCTCAATTAGATCATTATTATTTCTGGTACGAAATAAATAAGTAATTAATTATGGAAGTGCCCAGCCTGCTCTGTAGTTAAAATAGCTGTGAGATTTGCACTTAAAACAGATATTCACTTCTTTATTGTGTGTGAATTATACGATGCGGGTTGGCCAAATTTATGTTGTTTATTTGTGGAATGGAAAGTTCCTGGTTTGGAGAACTTTTCAAGTACGTCTTTTGATTTATTTCAGTTATTGGCAGTTATCCTTAAGACTGTGGGTGAGTGAGAGACTCCAGATGTCTGGATCCTTTCAGTACAAGCAGTGCAAAGAGGTTTTTGAAAATTTTAAGAGAAGAGTGGTACGTTTAGGCAGTTCAAAATTGTAATGAAATTCAATAAAAGAGGTTCCCTTAACACTTCATTTTTCTACTAGTGAACTGTTATCAGAATGAGTCCTATTTTACATACAAGTATTGAAATAATTTCTTCCACTATAAAATGTATGTTATGGGGAGTAGATCGCTCATCTGCTCCCCAGGTTAATAATTTTTGCTCTTTTGGCAGAACTGAGGGCTTGCGTTAGCTCTGTGTGGACAGACCCACTAACAAAGTCAGTAAGGCTTCAAGGAGAGATGCATTTCTGTGTCACCAGTTGTGTTGTCACAATCAGGGTGACTCAGACCATGGTGAAAATCAGGCTCTTCATCCAAGTATGTTATGGGCTTTTGGATAGTGTGCGTGGACAGTGATAGTATCAAACCAAAATAGCTGAGAGTTTGTGGTGGGGACTCAATGGAGAACAATGGCCCACAGGACAGTAACACTATTTTCCTTTTTTTACGAGACAATGCAACAGAACTCTGAAATTGTAAGAGCAGCAGTAAAAAAAAATGAAGGCTTTGCTCTCTGAAGAGTTCCTAGTTTATCATGTTCTTTGTAGTTCTTGCAAATTTTATAAATTTATTTCCATCCTTTACTTCTGTAAACTTACGTGTTGTGCTCCATTTGACTCTACTTCTGTCATATATACTGAATTGAAAAATACACTATTGGCTATTTCCTTTCATAGTTATCCTTACTCTTCTTTTCTCAGAGCACCCTCTGGCATGTCTTGAAAATATCCCTCTGCCTGCCCTTCTCACCTCGCTTCACGTGAACGCATTTCGCCTTCTCCACGAGCCACCGTGGCACTTTTTATTTAATTCCATACCCTTTCAGTAACTTCATGTAGTCATCAAGGAAGTCGTAAAGAGCGTATTGACTTCTAGGAAGGTGCTTGCTTCTCCTGGCATTGCCTTTAATTCATTATCGGTTCTGCTTTGTAGAACATCCTGTGGTCACAGCAAGGGAATGGGCACAGCTGAAGCCGTAAATCATAATTGTCATTTACATACAAGGAAGGAGCCATGCTGAGGCTTCGGGACTTTTCATACGTGACAAGGGAGGAGTGTGGCAGAGCCAGCACCCGTTGCATCTTTTGTAGTCCTGGTCTTTTACCGTTGAGCTGATTTTTCTGTCCTTTCTAGTACACATTGACAATTAGGTGACTAATGTGGGGATATTTAGACATATGTATATTGATAGAGTGAGTAGAATCTTATAATTGTCAGTGGATTTGAAAAACTTTTTATAGAGGAGACATATTAAAATATTTTCTGCTGCTTTTTGTGAAATTAGAACTTAAGTAACATTGTTGAGTATCTTGGATATTAGAACTTCTGCCTGTGTGTCAGAGGTTTAGCAGAAAACGAGCGATCTGATTGAGTAAAACAGTGAATGTCAGCAACATCGATCAACAACACTCCTCACTCCTGCTGACCTGACTCTATGCTCTTTGTTGACTTTCAGTCTAACAGTATTTAATTAGAATAAATAGAAATTATAAAATAAAACTGTGACGTATTAGAGGGAAGAATGACAAAATTGTGTTCAAAGATTACCTTGATAAGCACAGACACTTTGCACGAGGCTCGGGTACAAGGCAGGGAATTCAGCATCCAGTGCTGGCCACGGGCACCTGGGGTTGTGTGCTGAAGGTGACCCTTCCTTCTGGGTCTTGAGAGAAGAAAATCTCAAGATCTCTCCTCCCTCAGCACGAGAAGCAGGGCCCTGGGGAAACTTATTTCCCAGCTTCGCTCACCACAACAGTAAGCTCAAATAGAGAGTCCTGCAAAAAAGGGAGCAGTTTCTGTATTGAGATGTATTCAATAGTTTAACTGATAATTCATTGTCTTCCTGAGTAAGCTGCAAATGTTTTAAGAAGTATATTTTCTCTTACTTTAAACCTAAGGAGGAGGAGAGGTCAATTAATGGTTTTCTTTTACTTCCAGTCTTGGTGCTAGTTCCTAGATTGCAGAGTTTCAAACAAGGCAAGAAGCTACCTGCAACCTATTGACCTTTTAAAGCCTAAGACAAGACCATTCCTGGTCTTTCGGGTCAGTTTGTAAGAGCAGATAAGATATTAATTAATAGAAAAGAGACAATCACAAGTAGAAATTAGTATTATCTTGAACACAAAGTGTTAGTGAAAAACACCAGCACAGCAGTGCTCAGGTGCACTTCAGGGGGACAGGCTGAGTCCTTGTGTTTGCAGCGTCTGTTCCAGGACACCCAGAAATGTAACCGTGCTCCTTCTGGGATCCAGACTGCTAATCCCAAACAAATATGGGTCGTTATTATCTGCATGTTGGCATTATGTGTTTTACATCCACGGTAAGTGCCACCACTCAAATGCCAAACCTGTGCTTAATGTTGTGCCAATTGGGCTCCTCGCTGATAAACCCTGACAGTACATTGTTCCCTTGTCAAGGGACATTATCCCAGCAATTCAGCAAAAATTTTTCTTCATTTGGACAGTGCATCTTTCAGACATTCCCTTCTTCTATTGATTTGTTTTCTCCTGTCCCTTTCTCCTTCTTTTGTTTTCTTATCATAGCTTCAGGTTATTAAGTGCAAAGTATTGATGGGAATGGATGGTTTTGGTCGATGGAGAGCTAATGCATCCCTAATCCCACCATTGTTACAGAGTTATGCTTTACTCTGGGTCCTGATGGGGGAAAAGGTGCAAAGCTCTTGATCCGAGTTTTATTTGTCACAAACCCATCCATCAATCAAGCACGAGCATGTCTGAATGCTGAATGACATGTGGGTCTCAGCTGAAAAAATTCGATAACACTATATTGTCAGGTTGCTCACTCTTTTTTTTTTTTTTTTTTTCCGATAAGAAATACATTTGACTGAAATAGATAAGCATGCAACGACTAAAGACTTGAAGAGAGAGAGTGACACACATGGCACTGAAGGTTGTCGATCTTTGGTATTAATGATACTTATGAGTAAATAAAATAGAAAAAAAGCTCTAGACATGCAACATGCTTAAATCCTGTAGGGTTTTTTATTAAGTTAGGGTTTCAACTCTTTAATCTGGGTCCAAATGCTGATAGAATCTATGACTGAACTCATATTTTACAAAAAAATTATACAGGTTAATGCAGCAGATCTTGAATAGAATAGTATTTTAATATATGTTGAGAATTCGGCCCATTTATTATTTCAGAATGAGCATGAAGAAATATAGATAGATAGATAGATATGTAAGTAATATCCTTTTAGCATTTGAAAGCATTTAAAATACATAATGATGGTACATATTCATAGATATCTTATGCTACACAGATGTTTGTGCATGCCATTTCAAAAATGTCCTTTTAAATTGTGATTGTATTCTCAAATATGCTTTGGTATCCCTTTATACTAGTTATTGTGTGATGCACATTAATACCTTGTTGAAAGCTTACCCCCTTACTTATATACAATTTTCTATTCATACTCATTTAAGATAATTGCATTTAGGAACTGTTAAAATGTTGCAATATTCCGCCTGGATACTGTAAGTTTGGGAAAAGTCATCAACAGATCAGACCACAATTTAGAAAATCCTTTTTATTTTCTTGCCATAGAAGTAGACATTTTTCGAATGGAGAACTGCATTAAATGACCTAAAAAAATCCATCAACAAAGGTAACAAAAAGACAACCCAAATCGGAGGCTCTAAGATAAACATGATGTAGCCCCAAGTACTAGCACACTCTATGAGTAAGCCATTTTTTCTCCGCTCTGTGACTAGGGGCTACAAAACCTCAAAAATCAATGTGGGAGTGCTTTAGATTTGTTGGGTAAATTACATGTGCTTGGCTGCTCTATTGTATCTGGCCCATATTCTATACCAGATACTTTTAGATGGAACTGTCACGTAATACATATACTCAATATTGATTTTTATAGATTTAACAGAGCTTGAACTGAACTCCGTGGTAAGCGAGGAAAAAACTTAAGAAGTGCAGCTTCTCAAAATTGGAATGAACACGTAAATAGAGAAATGCTATTGAATGCTCGTGGCTGGGAACCTCCTGGCCAGTTTCAATTTGGTGTGGGCAAAATCAGCACTAAGTAATCAAAAACTCCTGGCATTAAATATGTGTTGGTTTATCTCTCATGGTGATTTGATTATATTTATTTTGTGTAGATTTTTTAAATTGTAAATGTTGGTGGTTTTTTAAATTTGTACCAGGAGCATGCACATGGGCAGTTATAAACATTTTTAAAAGACATTCTGGGTAATGTCTGAACAGCAGATGGTGCCAGGTGAAATCCCAAACACCTCTGCTAGCACCAAAAAACACTTTGGGGCCTCTGTATGTATCATGATCAATTATTTTAGACCAATTTCAGTGCATGCAGTAAAGACCACGACTCTCAGATGCAGGACAATTAAGTCTGTATTTAGACATGTGAATAGGTGGCCTCATTTCAAGTTGCATGTAACTTCTAATTAAAAAAAAAAAATACATTAATTCAGATGTCTAAATATGAAATACAGAAAATTTGGCTGCCTTTGAAACTCTCCATGTTTGTTATCAAATATGAGGTGACTGGGATTAAACAATTTGCTAGATTTGAGGTCAGAAGTCACTTGTGAGAGGACTGATAACGCTCCCTAATAAACCTGAAAAAGTATTTTCTCAGGGGAAAGTGAAGATATTTGTAACTTCAAAAAGCCGAGTAAGACTGCAAATTTTAATTTGTCTTCATCTTATTTGTGAACAGTGTATTTATTAATGATTGATGTTTAAAGGCATCACTTTTTAAATACTGGTCTCTGGAGTCATTTGTGATCAGACAATAGTTGCTGTAGCCCATAAAGACAGTTATAATTTCTTTTAAAAATAAGGCATTTTGGCTTCACATCCAGCCAGCCATCAGTGCCACCGGAGCCCTGCGGGCTCTTACTGGTATTGCTTGTCACGCAGTTACAGGAAAACCATTGGGTGTAGGGGTCCTGTGGTGAAGGTCTTCTGGTCACTTCTGCAATGAGGGATGCTGGAAATGTGTTTAAAGGAAGGATAAAAAACAGGTCTTAAATTTCAGGGGGATGCTTTCCCATAACCAGCAGTGCTCCGTGTCCCTCACCTCTACCCTGACCTATTGGCGCGTGATCCGTCTGGGGCTAAAACTGCAAAATCACTGAGACGTTTCAGCTCATGTGCCTGGTTCTGGCTGCCAACGGGCAGAGGGTGGGCAACGTGTGATCCCGGGGTTGTAGACACCGTGTGGTCCCGGGCTTATAGCCAACATGTAGTCCCGGGGTTATAGCCAACGTGCCGTCCTTGGGTCATAGACGTCCTTAAAACATCCCGCTTGAGCTGTCTGCAATTCAGACTTTTAAACTTTATGAATCTCTTTATGGTTTTGCTGTATTTCAGAATGGCAGGCCATGTCCTCAGCTGGTGTTAATTGACATAATTCCAGTGATGTTCTCGCTAGGACAAGATTCTCCACTAATGACTATCAGCACTGTATCCGCGCTGGCGTTCAGATGTGGTAATCAGAGCAGGCAGCCTCTGAGAGGAAAGCGGAGCCTTCTCAGGGGGCCTCCACTTTAAAACTTTGCCTCTTGGTCTGTCAGTGCTTGATTTTATTATTCTAAGGGCATTTTGATAACCCCTCTGTGTTTGGGTCTTCATGGTGTGAAGGTCTGACTAAATAATGAGGGTACTTTCTCTTTTATCTTTAGAGGGAGGATTTACTTATTACTGCCGATAATATGGGTCAGGTTTTCAAAGGTGTTTTAACTTCACCTCCGTGTTTGTACTGCATAAACACTCGCGATTGCTTTTGTATCCAGTCTCTTCTAGAGAAGAGCATTTACGATTATTTTGCTATGCAAGTGATGCTTCTGCATGTAGTCCTCTGTCCTGTTTCTATGGATAAATCTATACAGGCACAAGTGGGTGTCACGCTTTTATATGGTGTTTTGCAATGCTAAGCACTAAGTGGACAGGACGGTGATGCCTTTTTCATTCTCAAGATACGCAGTGGGCTTGTTTTGCACATTGAGGAGAAAATAAAAAGGTTTTGAATTCAACCTTTTCCCTTTTCCTTTAATTTTGTACCCTGTCTCATGTGACAAGAGGCCATGAAGGTTCTATGATCGTATGTGAAATTCCCAATAAGTGAAATGCCTCTCCATGTCCTAACACTGTCTGCTGCACTGCCTGGCGGTACTGAGCCCTCGTTTTTATGAAACATAAATTAGTTGTGCGAAAAGGAACTTTAACTTCCACAAAACCAGAGTGGCTCTGTTCCTTAGACAATTAAAAAAAAAAAACAGGCTTACAGAGCCAGTGGTTACCTCCTTTTGAAAGAAAAATGTCTACAAATAGGGTGTCGTCAACAAAAAGTGCTCTTTGTGTTCCAGAGTTCAGTTCTACTCCTGTAGTTGTAGCTGTTCAACACCGTGCCTTCTGACTGCTGTCTGTCTGAGAACAGGGTGCCAGGGAAGGAAAAGCTCTTCTGTGCCTCAGTAATAACCGTGCTCTATTTTCAGTTCACTCTCAGGTGCTGGAATGGAGTCCCTGATAGTATGCTTAGATGCAAATCACCTGCTGAAGTGAATGACAGTAACGCTGTTGACATCCCGTATATATTAGAAGTCAGCAGGAGTGTCACGTTGGTCTATGTCTAGTGGACGTCCAGGACCACTCAAGGAGGTTAAGGACGTTGTTCATCAACTGGGAATGCAGCTTGAGAAACGTAAAGCCAACGGAATTAGAAAGAAAGGGCAAAACACCATATGATTTGTCTGTTTGAGTGCCATATGGCATCTCTTTAAAATGTATAGTACTAGGGGACAGAAAAAAAAAAAAACAGACATTAGTGCGAAATGTGAGAGCTGCTTCATAGGGCCCTGAGGACCCGGCAGTTCAAAACGCTGGAGCATCCGGGCAGCCTCGCCTGCGTCTCAAGGAGTAAAAGGATGTCAAGGGACGGAAAATGATGCACGTGGCGCTCCTTGTTTGCCTGCCACGTGTCCCGGAGCGGAACGATCAGCGCAGTGCTGTGGCACCGTTGCTGCGGGTGTTGCGTTGAGCCGTGCGGCTGTAGCCGTACAACTGTGCGAGTGTTAATCCTCCGCCGCGGTCTGCAGGAGGCGACAGGTTGTGGTATCGCTCCGGCGACATGCACCAGTTACTGGTTTCTTAAGCTGCCTCAAACTAAATTTTAGCCGTTATAGGTGCCCGCTATTACTTTGCATTACCTCGTGCTAGTTTGGTGGGATTTTATTTGTAATGAGAGTGGTTGCTGGTGTATGCACTGGCGGCTCTGTCACCTCTTGTGCCGTGGCCGGTCACCTGCCGTCGGGCTCTGCCCACTGGATGTCACAGGGTCCTCGCTCTGGGTCTCGGGAGCAGCAGGATTTCCACTGATTAATCCCGTATCTTACACCTTTCTCGTGCATTGGGGTGCCATGGCTACCACAGTTCCTAACTCTCGGTTTCTGAGACAACTTCTTCAATTCTCATTTCCTCTTTCTATCCGAACCCAAGACTACGGCAGCACAGCAGGGAAACATAGGTTTGATATTTTCCACATTTCTACACATTCGCTTCATTTTTAAGACACAGGCCTGCCAGTCAGCGTCCCAGAACCTTAGTGGTCCCAGATCTGGTTTGAGCAAAATAAATAAATAACCTATATTATTATATATTCACACACATATACTCAAATATATATTTTATATATTGGTTTTCATCTGAACCAACTGAGCTGATTCAACTGAACTTGCAGCCACAGGAACATAAAACAACAAAATGTAGGTTCAGGTATTTGGTGTTTACAAAGCAGTGATTTTGAGAAAAGGAATCTGGGAGAAGACCCTTCCTTAATTTCCATGCTGCAGTTTAATTATTTTTTAAGAACAGGAGGAAAATCGTTGAATGGTCTGGATTTTTCAAACATCTCTGAAGTATTACATCATGAATTTTCTTGCAGTACCAAAATTCCTTCATTTAGCACATGCAAAATTTTAAAGCTCTATTTATTAAATATGAAAAAATCTATATTTGCTATAGCTACAAATTATTTGATAAGCTACAAATTGTTAAAAAAAACCAAACAACAAAATACCAGTGAAAAAAAAAGAAATAGTTGTTCTTAACTGTTTGTGGACCTGATTCTGTGTCCTTTCTGTTTGCTAATTTGCCAATGATTCCTGCAAAGGAAAAGAACTCAAAAGGGGCTATTTGAATTGGTCCCTACAGCTGTAAAACTTCAGATACGAGCTAAAAACTCATGGAGTGCTGTGCAGCATTAACTGAGAAGAGATGAAATTGTTCTATCAACCTGAAGCCCCTGAAAGCTATTCATTTTCCACTCTTTATTCTCATGTAAGTCCCAGTAATGTCAATGACAGCAACTTGCACTCTCAAAGCAAAAATCCACCCAAAGGCAACAATTCATAATGAAAAGGAATAAAAAATAAAAAAAAAAAAAGAAGAAAAAAAAAGAAAAGCCCAGGAACAAAAATTTTCCATCTTGAATTAAAAACCCCTCAACTTCGCCACATATGTTTGATTCAAACAACGTTTTGTTGGCTGTAAATTGTTTGCAGTTGGGATGCTGTATTTTTAGAGGAAATAATCCAGAAGAGCGTTCCACCAAAGTCACGGTGATTTGATTGCGCGGTCCATATTTGGAGCCTATTAGCATATCCACGTGTGGGTACCAGCACCTAAACTGTCAGCTCCCAAGCAGCGAGAAGAAAATTGACAGAGGAGGTTGGGATGGGGGAGAAGGGGAAGAGTTGCCAATAAGGCCGAGGGCTTGCCAAAATCCTCTGAGCGAAGGAAACGAAACAAAACAGGGAGAATAGACGAGGAGAATGAGTGGCTAATTGCTGTACATCCCACTCGGCTAAAAATGAACCATCCAGGCACGAGCCATCAGAGAGGCGCATGTTGCATAGGCACATCCTGACAGCAGTGACAAAACAGTGTAATCACAAACAGAAAACTCGGAACCCTTCCCAGCGCCGGCGGAACGTCTCCTCCCCGAGAGGCTGTTATTCCCCTGTCACTGCCGGTCCCTTTTTCTTTCATGTGCGGAAAGACAGGGCTCTGGGAAAAGCGAGGCTCCGGATCTGGTGGGTTCCTTGTGCCCGCAGCCTGCGCTTTCCCTCGCTCATCCCCAACTCCGGGAGGGACTCTTGGTCATGGGGGGAGCCATAGGATGAGGGGTAAAGGTTTTAAACTGAAAGATGGGAGATTTCGACTAGATTTTAGGAAGAACCTCTTTGGTGTGAGGGTGAGAGCCTGACCCAGGTTGCCCAGAGAAGCTGCGGCTGCCCCATCCCTGGAGGGGTTCAAGGCCAGGTTGGACTAGGAGCAACCTAG
>JAOXNO010000052.1:1420804-1433219 GCA_028565335.1 Limnodromus scolopaceus | reverse complement strand
AATAAAATAAAATAAAATAAAATAAAATAAAATAAAATAAAATAAAATAAAATAAAATAAAATAAAATAAAATAAAAGATACAGGTAAGACAGAAGCCTCTCTTTTGGAGCAAAAGCAGATACAGGGACAGTTGAGCTGTTTCCATTTACTTGTAAGGAAGGACTAAAGACCATCTGGGGAGGAAGGGCCACATCATACCCGTCCTGTCAGGCTAAGGAAAGGTGGTGACAGAAACCTCCTAAGCTGAATCAGCAACGGCCAGAGCAAGGAATGAGGGCAGCAAAGTAGATGAATAGGCAGGGAATTAAAATAAAACAGGAGAGGTATTTCATGTTACTCAAAATTCAACTGTGAAGCTCATTGTCATGGAATTCTGGTAACAGTTATGTGATTAGGTCAAAAAAAAAAAAGGTTGGGGCAATAAAGGGAAGAAAAGTTTATCAAAATCCTTTTGAAACTGTCTTAGACTCGGAAAGTTCCTGAACTTCAAGTTGCTGGACGTTATCATAGGATGGTTTGGGTTGGAAGGGACCTTAAAGATCACCCAGTCCGACCTCCTTGCCCTGGGCAGGGATGAATATGGCAGGGACACAGGTGTAGTATCCCTGTACAAATCATTCCTATGATTTCAGATTTCACAGTCAGGTCTCACCAGCGCTCTGTGAATCTCCAGTCACACCTACTAAAACCTAGGAAGTTCTGAGCTTTTTCTGAAGTCCATGGAAGGTACTTGAAAAGTCTGGTTACAGTCCTGAAACTGCCATCCTGCCTTGTACTTACTGGAAATAAATTGTTACTCCCTCTCCCCAACAGATCACTCCCATTTCTGTGCTATTTTATAGTGGGAAGGGAGAGTAATTCGTAATGTGATTTGGCCGTGTGTGTGTGTGCATGTATCATTGTGTTTGTAAGTCGGATTTTTAAGGAGATAATGTTTAGAATCAAACAAACGTTCTTTCTTACTCTCCTTCGAGAAAAGTAATGTGAGTTAGTTAATCTGCAACAAGTATCCTGATTAAAAGAAAGAAATGCAGAACTTTTACTTTCTTAGTAGGACTTAATTTAGTCATTCTGAAATGTAGAATAGCTGCTTCATCTATTAAGCAGTATACTCTTGGTTATCATCCACTGAAGTACATCTTTTTTCCAGAGTTATAATGGAAATATGAATGGTAAAAAAAAAATTAGTGTAAGGAAAAGAAAATTATGCTGGGTCCTCTGAAATTGAACATTTTAATGGCAATAGGATGGGGAGGAGATGTGTGTTGCAAAGGACTTTTCACTTGGATTATATTTTTTTTTCTGTAATTGGAACACCCTAAATGATATTATGATATTTAGTATGTGAGATTGGATTATTAGGGTGAGTAGATGTAGGGAAAGGACACAAAAAGAAAAATTTCAGGCATTTGGCACTGGAGGAGCAGTACTAACAATACGGATTGACTCACCAAGGCTCCAGTCCAGCAGTTACCAATGTGCTTCAGTTCATGTAAGTGATTTTTTTTTTCCTGTGGAACTATTTATAAATGTTAGGTTGGACAAGATCCTAGGATCTTGTTACACTGGGGCTAAATTAGTCTTCTACAGAATTCCGGTTTTCTAATTTAGCTTTGGTCACTACCTGTGTAGTGCTACAACAGGTTTTTAAGGGAGGAATCTCAACTACTTAAAAACCAGAATTAACAGCACAGTTCCTTTTTGCTTCCCTGGATGGTAAAAAGTGTCCTGGATGCTGTCGCTGTGCACCCAACAGAGTGACAACCAGCAACAGCCCCACGTTGTGCACGTGCGTTACAAACGATGGATAAAATCAAAGGTAGAAAAGTCATATCGCTGTAACTCGATGATCAGCCAACATCATTTCAACCTTATCCAGAGATCTTTGGTCATTTGGCTCCATTCTGTGTCCCTGTCCCCACGAGGTGTGACACTTAAAAGAATTCATCAGATGCTTGAGAGCTGTAGGCTCGTGTGGACGAATGTATGGAGGAGCCTTAAGATCTTTGATTTCCCGGTGCCTTTCTGGGTCTGGACCAGAGCATTGAGTATCATCAGCTTATGGAATATAGGGTAGAACATACCTCTGCGCTATTTTATTATCCCTAAACGCTTACTGCGGAGAAGAAAAGAGAAGATAGATCCCCGCAGGACTCGCCATGGAAACACTGATCCTGGGGAGGAAAAGCCACTCTGGATCAGTGCTGTCCACTCTCCGCAAGTGCAGAAACATTCCGGTGTATTGTGCAAAAAAATGCTTGTAGGTTTAAGAATTACAAGCACAAGTACCTGATTGCCGGCCACCGGCAGGGTGAATGTAGCCATTAACTAATTAGCTACAGAATTTGCATAGCGCGCAACTCTCAAACATTTTTTTTATGAATAAATTGATGGTCATCCAAATACTTGCAAATTGATTAATTAAAAGAGATGATAGGATTCTACAGATAACCAAGAGAAACTAAGCATTTTTAGTAATTAAAATATTCTACCCTTATGATCCCTCACCTAATTCCACTCAGGAGATTATTTTTCTCTAGTTCAGTGGAAAAATCATGACCTGTTACTATATTATATTTTTTTTCTCCTCTTTATTTTCTCTTTTATTTCTTGTGCTGGTCTATCCAATGTATGAAAAAAAAAATAACGCATGAGCTTGTTAGTGATTAGCTTCTTAGGCAGGACTTGTGAAAATTTAGAGCATTTAAAATTCTCCAGCTGGCTGCTACTGTCTATTTTGACTTGTACAAAATTCACTCATACCCACAACATATTTCTCTTGTCCTTTTGTAATTATTAGGCTAGAAATGCCAAAAAAAAAAAAAAATACCCCTGTTGCCCTGGCACTGTTAGAACAGGAACTATGAGCCTCTAAAAAGTATGAAATACCTTACTCTGTGTTTAGAGAGGATTGTATTATTTGGTGGTTGTGGCCTTGAAGTATTTTGATTTCATCTTAGGAAACGGGGCTGATCTGGATGAATTCCAGCTACAGGAATTGAAGAATTAAGCTACGGAACATAATGAACTGATTCAGTCCCATGCAATCTGATGAGCATCACTGTGTGTAATGGGGTGTGTGTGCGGTTGCATCTGAAGCTGGTTGTATACCATTGATTACAAAAGTACCTTTAGCACATAGTGTAAGATAATTACTTTGTATGAAAAGCAGACTATTTTAAAGCATTTATTTTAATAAATACATTTAGCACTAGTTTTCTGTATGTGGGTATATTGTTAGTGGGTAGTATTCAAGGCTAAAGCCCTTACCTTTGTGCTGATGCTGAAAACTATCAATTATAAAACACCTAACAATGTTCTACCAATGAGCACTCTCTGTCAGCGGCACGTTCCTATTCCTCTCTCTAAAAGACAGATATTGCTGCGTGCGGGAGCACCGAGACTGGGGTACCATTGTTAGGGCTGATTAAGGGGAGGAGGAACTGTTCAAATTTTAGGGTTCTTTTCTTATCAGACATCTATTGAACTGAATAGCATTTTGTTTTATATCACACTTTTTATGGCCTAGGTATCTCAGAGCTCTTTACAAAACAGTCTGTTTCAATAATAAATATTACTGGTATAGTGAACGTGTAGGCATCTATTATGTGATCTGCAATAGCTCACGTACTCTTTGGCATTTGAACAATGGCTTTAGGTAGTAGGGTGATGGGAATATCTAAGATAGTTTATTTGCGAGTGTTAAAATAAATGTTTGAGAATCTTAGCGCCGAAACCAAAAGTAGGAGGAAAACATCTGTCCAGCGGCTTCTAATTTGGTAAAATCTGCTTAGCATCCACCTGGATGGGGAGTTGCGGTAGGTAAGAAATGCCAGAGTGGTAATCGCTCGGTGGAGGGTTGGAGCTCTTGAAAAAGAAGTAGTCCCAACCTACGAACATCTCACAAGTGGCTGAGGACCAGAGTGGAAACGGTCCTTGTCACTGAATTGTCTTTGTTGGAGTGATGGGCCTCAGACCACCTGGAGGAGGTCCACAGCTTCAGCTCCTTTTGCCTGTGTGTGAGGAGGAAATAGAGGGGGGCATGTAATAAACGCCGAAGGGGCGGTAAGGAACAGAGGAGGGGAAAATCGGAAGCGAGACAGTAAGGTTTCTGCCCATCCCCTTCCAAAATTGCTGGATCAGCCTCAAACAGCACCGGCGCGGAGGTGTCCTCTGCGGCCTCAGCAGAATCACGGCATGGCTGGCAGAGGCCACCACAAAAGCCCACGTCTGCAGCTCAGCCCCCAGGGTTCCCAGCCCAGCAGAGTGGAAACGGGGGCAGAGACAGGAGAATCAGTAAAATCCTGTATTGGCCCTAACCGAGCAGGTTGTGCTGAGTGCGGTCTCTCTTGCAGGCTTGCGTGGACGCCTTCCTCTCACTGAGCACCCCACGTGCATTTTCTCTTTCTTTCCTCTAGATTTCTGGCTGCCCGTGCCCCAGCTATCTTTTCCCATAGTCAAGGTCTCTCTCTCTCTTCTTTCTCAACCTCCATCTGCTCTCATCTCCCTTTCAACTCTTCTCTGGCCCCCCTCCTTCAACCTGGACAACGCTGCACCTCTTTTCAAAGCCTTTTATTTTTAGAAGAAAATAAAATACATGAAATCTGAATGACTTCAAAACCATATTCTGGTGCTTTCTCTTGCTTCTCAGTCCACTATTGTTGTTCAGACAGTGTATAGAGCACTATATCAAGTAATTGGGTATTATCTTCTGGACTCTTTAGTTCAGGCACTAAAAATAGCGTATTAGTGACCACTTTGTTCCATGTGCCTCCTCTTCATGAAAGGAGCTAGCGGCACTTTTTCAGGTTTTCCATGTTGGAACGTTAACTTCTAGCAGAGGTGCTGTTCTTTTTTTGTGGTGAAAGCAAAATAAGGATGAGCTGGATACGATCGTCGCTTCCATGTAACGTTGTAAAAACCCCTTGCCACGTGATTATTTTCTGTCACCAGGCTGATGCTTGCAAGTCCAGACGGACGTGGTCTCCACTGCTGTTGTCTGACAGCGTTGCTTTGTTCTTCTACCGTTCTTTATCCTGGGCTCTAAAGGACTGTGGCGGGTGCTGACAAAATCGCTCTCATTAAGACAACCACCAAGCGGGCCACTGTTACCAAAGGTGGCCCATGGTTTTGGTTCTCAGCCAGCAACTTCTCACAGGAGCCTAATTACCACTAATTATAAGCAACCGCCTTCTGCAAATCACGCTTTTGTATGTATGTGTGTATGGCCTGGGCCTCCAGAGTTTAGGAACCCAAAATAGCTGGTCACTTGTTGGAATCTTCTCTGTGCTGGCCACAATCGGGTGGATGATCTTTGGGACTGGGCAGCGGTTTCTCTCTTGATGCGTAAAAGGACCAAACGCGGTCCTGAGAAGTTGGCTTGAGGGTGTCCCTTCCCATGTCCCCCCATTCCGTTCAGTTGTTGGGGGACCCCTGGAAGAGGCTTTCGCTTCTGAAAGTCCTGCGGGCGATCACCCCGCTGGCTTCGCCGTCAGCCGGCGAGGTCGAGCTGCCGTGCCTCGCTGCAAGGTGATCTCCTTTCCATCCTGCAGATGTTGAGGAGAAGGATGACCAGCTGACAGTAAAATTGCTTGGTTCTGATGAGCCCTTGGCTTTGCTGCTGCAGTAAAACATACATCATTTGACAGCTGCTTGTGCATGGAAAAAACCATAGATGATTAACGGTTTCCTATCTTTTTCTCGCTACTGATCTTCTTTGCTTATGACAGATGAGACTCAGATGTCTTTTTTAAGAGACAGAGAGAGAAAGGGAGAATATTTAAACTTGTTCTCACCTAAGTCTTTTGTGTTACCCTAAGGACCTTATTTGTACTGGAGATTTTTTCTGAATTTCAGCTCTCCTAAAATGATCAGATCTATCATTCAGCTTTAAAAGGGAGCGCATATTCTTCCCCTTCTGCATTTTTTTTTTTTTTGCAAAAGAGTATAATGCTAATTTTACTTATTCAGAAATTAAAATAGCAAACAGTTTATATGAGGTGTTGATAATTACCTATATTACTGTAATGCTGTGACAGATGTTGGCAAAAAGAGGCAGAAAATGCCTACAGCTGTGCACTCCATGACATCCAGTTTGTGCTCAGACAGAAGGCTAACAGATGTTCTGAACTGTCACTTTGCCTAAATGTTTTTAAAGTCTAAGGACCTGCTTTATAATTCACTAGGGCCTCGTTGGGTTTCACAGAGGTCCTCAGAATTCCCATCTGTGACTGTTCATGTCGGAGACTTTTATAAACCAACCCCTGTCCTTATTAGCCCTCCGCAAATAGATGTTGTGTGTCCGTGTACTCCTGAGATTTCTGGGGTTTGTGACCTAGTTATTAATTTCTGCAACTTGTATCTAGCGTAACTCTTGAGCAGAAAGAGAACTGGGTGTCACAAATGCAGCTAGAGCAACGTGGTCCAAAGATCGATGAGATGCTTTTGACTGACCTCAGAATACCTAGCCTAAAATATTCTTTATTCTCTTCCCGAGTGCTACGGTCATTTCTAAGGCGGCTGTAAAATGCCAACAACTTCAAACCACTTGTTTTCCCAAAGTAAAATATAAAATTAAAATAAAGCACTTAAACAAGCACATTCCACTGCCAGGGACAGCCCTATTCCTAGAGAATATTCATATTCAAAAATAGTTAAATCACTTAAGGGACACTTTAAAATAGAAATCCAGTTTCATATATTAAATTATGCTCTTTAATTTCAAAATGGAGGTTTGATAAGGGTGACATGTACGTAATGTGTGCATGTAGAAAAACTGAGATTTTAAAATAGTCTTCGGTCGTTAAGCTCCACCCAAATTTTCCAGCATACCTTTAGATAAGCAAAAAATGTCACCGGTGTAAAGTAACTTAATACTTTATTGATAGTTGCCATTTCTTTTTAAAAGCTGGATTCCTGCTGTACGGTAGTTTAATAGTTTAAACATTGTGCTAACATAATCAGTGTTTGGCCTCTTCTGTTCCCCAATCCTGTATAGAAGCAGAACTCCAAATTGTACATCTTTCTGGGTTTGTTTCTAAATTACTCCCCACACTTAATTACGAGGATGAGAGGGATGCCTTATTCCTCTTTGTTATAGGCTAAGCTCTCAGTAATCCCAAACAAAAGAGCCAGTTCTGGAAGATATAGGATTTGCTAGCAGGATTATGGTCTCATAGATAATGATGTGCAGTCAGCAGAAGCGAAGCTTTATTTTAATTCAAATAAGCTAGTAAACAAACCACTGACAAGTCTGCTGGTGAGAGTAACTGGCTTCTGTTGCCACATTGGCAGCTAAATTATAGAAAATCTATTATACCCTGTTCACCATATGTTTAATTTAATACAGATACAAATTAAACTATCCACAGTGCCTATTAAAATAACAATACATATTTTTAAAATATATGAATGTTTTAAGATACATTCCCCTGACCTTAAGAAGAGCAATGCTGATTTGGGAGACCACAGCAAAACACATGCTGTAGTCAACAGATTCTCTTCAACAACAACAACAACAACAGTAATTTGAAAAACCCAGAATATTAATAGTACAGTTTTGTAACAGATAATGAGGTTAATTGGGGTGTTTTACCTTCTAAGCGTCTGCTCTCACACGCTTCCCTCCCCCTAGCTTCCTGGGCCTTGGATTTGATGGAAGTGCTTGATATCTAATCCGTTGTATACTTTTTAATTCACTGCCAGCTACAGTATGAGGTTTTTGCCCTTTTCCTGCTGCAAGTAGCTATCCCTCATTTCTGCATATTCTCATTTATTAATGGTCTTTCAAATAACCTGGATTTCTTGGCCTGCCAAGACCCTCGCAATCGCTGCTCTGTGACACCGGTGGAGGGTTTCAGACCGTGCAGAGGGATTCCTGCTCAGGGCCCGTGTTGCTCAGGGGAAGAAGTGTTGAGTACAACGTGTTGTGGCCCACTGTGGACCCTGGTTGTTATCTTGAGTTCTAGAGTGGCTAGAACTCAGGCACTGGACAAAAAGAAAAAAAAAACCAAAAAGAATAAGAGGAGGCAAATATTGTGAGGGTCTATCTAAATCTGGATATTTCCAAATAACCTGAACTTAGCTCATAAAGTCCCTGAGTCGCTGCAGGCTGCGGGGATCAGCAGGTGTGACTGTGACGAGGTGGTGATAGTAGAGTTCTTGAAACCATACAGAAACTAGAGGGGAAAAAGTGAACCTCCCCAAACTCTCCCTGTATCTTACGTCAATGGCGCCGGGCAGAATACTGCCAGTGAAGAGCTCTCTGGGGTTCACTGGGAGCCTCCTGCCGAGACTGGTGCTCTCCCTTCCAGTCCCAGTCTGTTAACAGCACCAGTAGGCGGGTAATGAAAGCCTCAGTTTTGAGAAGTGGCCTGCACTACATCTAGGCGGTGGATTGTCATCTTGCTCCGTGGTAATATTCCGAATTTAGCATTCAAAATTACATTTCTTACACTTGGAGATGAAAGAACACGCGCAAACTCCACGTGTGTTTGGGGAAGTATGTGTGGAGGGAGCCTCTGACTCCCGGATGCCATGTACGTAGATCGGGCACTGTCACGGGTACCACGTGTAAGGTGTGGGTGGGGATGGGACATACAGCGTAACGTATATATAGACTGGGTGCACATCTATGCGCACTGTCTATTTATTTAACTACTGTTGTTATTTGCCAAAACATTTTCAGGCTCACTGTCTATTTGTAATGCAGCCATAACACACCCAGGAATTTAATAGTTATTGCAAACAAGTTTCACTTATTTGACAAATTCATCTTTACTGTGTAAAAAAAGTCCAGGTCCGAAGAAAGTTGCCATCTAAAGAACTGAATATATGAAGGTGCCAAGTGTTAGAGATATTTGGACAAAATATTTACGGGATATTACTAGTGCTAGACTTCCTGCTCTTCTTCCCAGGAGAAATGTATCCTGTGCCATGTGGTCACCTCTCAGGACAGGCATATTTGACCCCGCAGCTGCCCGGAGCGATTGACAGCACAAATATCGGGGTAAATGTTGAGATAATAAATGAAGAGGTCTCGGGTCTCTCATAGCAATCATGAAAAAAACTAAACGGCTGAAAAATGTCCAATTTTAGGAGGCACATCTTAAGTTCTTACACACATTTCTATGCAGCGAGAGGCCTGCCCGTGGTGCCAACCTGCAGCTCCTCAAGAGCCACTCCTGTAGCCGACAGGCTCTTTGCTCTTAAGGAACTGGAGTTTTTTACTGGTTTATCCGGGAGGGGTGGGGAGAACAACGGGAAAAACCTGCTGTGGGTGCGTTATAAACGTTCTTTTAAGCCTGCGAGGCGGTGGGAAGCTGGTCTGGCCTCTCGGAGGGTCCGTGCGTGCGTGCACACCGGTGGGCAGGCAGCACCCCGCAATCCCCACACCCCGCAATCCCCACACCCCGCGTTTCGGTTGGAAAAGCCCGAACGTTGTTAAAATGAAAGGAGAGGATAAGAACTTCTGGAAATGGTGGTTTGGGAAGCCCTTTTCCCCGGGGAGGGGGGGAAGAAAAGCCCCAGAGGAGAGGTGGGGTAGCCACTGGCGAGCAGGCGGTGGCTCGGGGTAGCCCGCGGGTATTAAACTTTAACCCTCCTGTCAGCGACACCGGGGCTCGTCCCGTTATCCTTCCTCCCTCCCGGGAGGATTAACCGCGGAGCGGCGGAGGAGCGCGGGTCTGTGCGCGGCTGCGGCCAGGCAGGGGCTGTGGCGGAGGCGGGGGGGAGGGCACAGCAGGGCAGAAATATTGGCTGGGGGGGAGAGAAATGCCAGCAGCAGCCTGGCTCTTCCTCTCTCCTTCAAAGCGGGGTCAGGGGTTGGAGCCCCGAAATTCAGACATTGGTTATTTTCCGGACAGAGTCGGGGGTGTGTGTGTGTGTGTGTGTCCCAGCCCCTCCGCGGGACAGCGCGTCTGGGCTTTCCTGCTTGGATGTGCGACGTAGAGATACAGAGATATTTCACAAATTTGGTGTCATCCGTTATTTTACCGGTGCACCTGGGCGCAGTGGGGCTTGGTTTGTTATTTTGGGGGTTGGGTTTTTTTTGTGTGGGTGTGTGTGGGTGGTTGGTTTTGTTTTTTCCCGAGTCTAAAATGAATAGTGAAAAGCAAAATCTCGGACCTTGATTTTCCCACCCCGTGGGCTCCGTCTCGGCGCGGAGACCCAAGGCTCCCGATGCCCCCAGCCCTCCGCAGACCACAGCGAAAAATGCATGTTGAGATGCGAATTTCTTTTAGAGCCCTTCCAACCTGTGGTTCACTCTCTTCTTTCTTTTATTTTTTTTCCTTCCTTTCTTTCTTTTTTTTTTTTTTTTCCTCCCCCTCCAAAAAGTCTCAGAAATGGCTGGAGGGCGTTAGGAAGTTGCAGCCGCCCGGTCCACGCACTGCTGATTTCGTTTCTGGTTATCTGCAAAATGAGCTTTAAGCCAATTTCGTGCTTCAGGCTAAAAAGAGGGATTCGTATTTCCCTCCTAGATGCGTGGCATTCCTGGAATCTCTTTGTCAGCTGCTGTAATTTGCCTCTAAACTCTCTTTAGGATTTGTATACACCGGTTAAGACCGATGTAAAATTTCTGAGCCATCGGGATGTTTTGTCTGGAAAGAAAAAGAAAAAAAAAAATCATCTTTCCTTCATAATTCGGTATTAAACTGTTCAGAGTCTGCTTCCCACTGAACCCAAAGAACCGTGTAGGTACCAAAATGCGCGTTTCCCACTAATCCCTTTCCTTCGCTTCTCTGGGAAATAAATCACCTCTTCAGGAGAAGCCGTACTTTCTTCCCGCATCTTACCAGCTCGGGAAAGTTCTTGAACTTTGGATCTTTTATGTCACTTTTTCTCCCTTCACCCACCCCCCACCCCCCCGCTTTTTCAGCTATTTCGAAAGGACAGGAGGTCGCTTGATCCGCGTCCGCGGAGGTGAGCCTCGCCACCCTCCCTGCCAGCCTGCTCCTGGCGTTAAGCCCGGAGGGAAAAGCTCCCCCCGGCCCCTTCCACTGCCCCCCCCCCTCCCCATCCTCCCACCCCGTGCGGGGGTGTGCGGGGCCGGCCGGGACCGGGCGCTGCCGCCGCCGCCGCCCCGCAGCGGTTCCCCCGCACCCTCCCCGCGCTGGCGGAGCGAGCCGGCGCGAAGATGTTTATCCTGAGACGGAAAATGGGTTGTTGAAAAACAAGCCATGTGCAAATAGTTTAATTTTCCGTTTTGATGCTTATCTTTGTCTCCCGAATTTCATCGGAGAGGCTTTAATTGGCGTGTGGGTAATAGTTCCTAAATAATCCCTTATTAGATGACTTCAGAGGAGTTGGGAACCAATAACGGCTTAGTCCCAAAAGTGAAAGTAGAATCTGAAGGCGCGGGTCAGTTTTTGTCAAAGGGCTCATTTGAGCATCTTTTAGTTTGCTGAAAAAGCTAATTAAAGAGCGTTTGAAGGTTCGAGTCATTATTCCGGGCTGTTGTCGTGCTACAAGCGAGCCCGGTTTTGTGACCCCCCCCAGGGCAGAAGTCGGGGGGGGGTCGCTGTCAGCCCGGGCGGCGGGGGCGCGGGGAGCGCTGCCATTAATTCCCATAGAACGGGAGACAAACACGGGCTCTGAGTAACAACTTTCCCGCAGAGCCCTATTGTCTAAGCGCTTTCTTTTTCCTTCGGGGCTCTCTCCCGGTCGCCGCAGTCGCCACCGGGTCCAAAAAACTAGGGGACGGGGGCGACTTTGGGGCGCGGGACTCCCGCCCCGTCACACCGCTCCCAGGGCGAAGCCAGCCGCGGGGCTCGCCGGTTCCCCGCGATATTTCTTCACACGCCCCCCCCCCTCCCCGCTTGCAGCGGTGCTCGTTTCTTCATTACTTAAGCAGAAAAGTTAGCGACGCGCAGGAACTGCGCGGGAACCCCGCCAGAGCCCGCCGCACCCGCGCTGCTCTTCCGCGGGCGGCGGCTCCTGCGCTGCGCCGGGGGCCGCTCCGCCGCCCGGTGTGCGGGGACGGGACCGGGGGGGACTTTGCGGGGGAGCGGCCCGGAGCCCCCCCCTCTCGCTCCCCCCGCCCCACCGCCTCGCCGCGCTGCGCGGGAGCTGCGCGCCGCGCAGGGTTTCGCTGGAGCGCAGGGACACGCCGCCTTGTCCCCACGCCGGGAAAAATCCCGTGGGCTCATCCCGGCGGCCCTTACCCCCGGTTTGCGCCTTTGTGTGCGCGGGTGCGTGGACAGCAGGTTGCAAAGCAACACGCACGCACACACACACGCACACACACGCACAAAGCTACGCGCTTACACCCCGCGGCAGCGGCTCCTCCGCCGCTCGCGCCTCTGGGCTGGCTCGCTCGGAAAGTCGCGGGTTTTAGGTCTGGCTCCGACTGCAGATCTCCCCAAAATTCAAAGAAACAGATGTTTGGGCTGATTAGGGATGGGGCGCGGGGGGAGG
>JAOXNO010000052.1:1375891-1386725 GCA_028565335.1 Limnodromus scolopaceus | reverse complement strand
AAATGCCTGCGGGCCCTCCCGCGGGAGGATGCGGGGGACGCAGGGGGGCCGGGCCCCACGGGTGGCGGGGAGAGGAGCCGCGGGGACCCGTCGTGGGCGGGGGAGCGTCTTTCGCAGCCTTTTCGAGAGAGGGCTGGGGGGGGGTGTCAAACCTTCCTGGAGAGACAAGACCGTGTCTCTGGCCATCTTCCTCCTCTAATCACTTCCCTGCGTCTCCCGGGCGCTGCTCCGTACCTGCCCCGGCCCTGTGCCCTATGGAATAAGCACGGGAAAGGCGAGCACAGCCCTGCCCCGCGCCGGCAGGGTGCCTCTGGCGGCCGGCACAGCCCCCCAGGTGCTGCGTGTCTCACACCGCTGCCACGCACAGCACAGCCCCCAGTGTGTGTCTCACACCGCTGCCACGCACAGCACAGCCCCCCAGGTGCCGTGTCTCACACCGCTGCGAGCGAAGGGACGAGCGAGCGAACGCCGAGTGCCCAGTTAACGCAGGATTTAATTACAGCGGAATGCATTCTCCATGCTGATTAGGAGAAAAATCAATCGGGGGCTTATTTGCCACAATGAACCAATAAAACCCCCCAATTTATTAGAGCAATAATCTCAGCCCCCAAATGGTCTAAATGTTATTGTTTCGGCTGCACTGAGGGAATTCAGGCTGAAAGTGTTACAGGGAGAGCATCGGGGAGTCCTTCTCCGTGAATGCAGCAGGGGTTTCCAGCCTCTCCCCGGGGGCTCGCTGGCTGGCTCAGACATCTCTGGATCTGAGTTCCCTCATTTCAGGCCCAGGTGCCGGGATGGGATGGCTGCAGCACCTCCAGGGCAAAGATGCTCCGCAGCCTGCAGGGGTCTGCGCCCAGAGACAAACGCAGCGGACGGCTTCCCACCGGCTCTCAAAGATTCCCCGCTTCCCAGTGATTTATATGTGAAATTCCTGGAAGAGGGGAGGCCACACAAAAGATGCCCAAGCCACGGGCGGGCAGAAATGCCCTGTTGTAGTAAGCGTTAGAAAAACACCATGTCATGTGCCAAAAATTCTCTCGCGGGGCTGAGGGATAAAGGCCTTCCCTTGGGAGGGCGCTGGGACTGGGGGGGCCGTGGGGAGGATGGAGGAGGCGGGGGGGGGGGACGATGACACACAGCGGTGCCCTGGCTTTCCCTCACCCATGTGAAATCACTTCCCCCCTCTCCTCCTCCCGAGGGGCTGGCAGTTTGCAGGGTGCTCCCGTGGGAAGTGGGTGGGAGGCAGGAGGGCACGCAGGCGACGCAGCGCTGGTGGGCCAGGTCGCTCCGGGAACCGCGGGGTCCCCGGGAGCTTAAAAGTCTGTGACTCAGGAGCTGCTGATTTTGCTTTTACAGCTTTCTGTAACTCCAGTCATCTCTGTCCCAAACCGGAGAGGACCTCATTTCCTGCTCAGCGCCCTGCCAACCCCGAGGTCCTTCAATAAAGCTGCCAGGGGAGCCTGGCTGCGGGGAGGACAGTCGGGGTTTGTCACCGGGGAATGCGCTGGCATCATAGCTCCAATCTGAGTCAACAACCTGGCTGGCTCCGGGCATGACTTCATAAATCATGCTATCTAATTGGAAGGCACATACTTATGTACGCCCAGTGTTGTTCCAAAAGGGACGCAGAAATAAAATAAAATGCGACAAACGCTTCTTTTCTTCCCGCTGGCCTATTAATCAGTCACCTGATTGTTTCAATTTACATTATTTCACGCGGGGGAAAAAAAAAAGAGAAAACATAAAACCATCTTGTATAGTCATAATAAAAACACAAATGAAAAAACTCATCTCCTAATGAGAGGCTTAGCCTTTTTCTAACACATCCCTAATAACAGGAAAACAATCTTTAAGTGTTTTTAATTTAAATTGTTTTTGTGTTTAATTCGAAATTGCTAAATAATATTATCATGTGTCTATGTATCTATTTAGCGTCGAGGCGTGTGGTATTTCAAAGCAATTGAACCAATTTTGAAAGGAGAGAGAGTCCTTTGCCGAGTCTACATTCACTTTTTTAAAATGTTGGTTAGTACACACAGGCTGCCCTGCCTTTTTTCTCACCCTCCCAGCAGAAATGAAAAATAAACCTGGGACAAAAGCTTTTTTTGCTTTTCACGCTGCAGCCTCCCGCTGTCTCTGTTCACCCACAGGGTCTGCGGGATCCCCCCCGGTGCGAGGCAGCTCCGGCCCCTCTGCCGGAGGAGAAGCCCGGGAGGAGCCCGGAGCAGGGGCTGAATATTCATATTTTAACTCCTCAAACGACAGAAGATGCTTCGAAACCATGTGTGAGACAAAACCCACGTTAAACTTTCAGTCATGAAGCCTCTGTTTAGCTGCTCTCCAGAAATGAGCAGTGCATAACAAGCGGGGAATTCTGATTGACAGTTTGCCGTCAGGAGCCCTCGAGTAGGATTTTTCCAGCTCTGAGGCAGCGTGCTCTTCTGCGCTCCCTTCTGCAAGATGCTATTTCAAGTCTAGGAGCACGAGGAGAATTTACATAAGAGCTTCCTATGTAATATGTGATTGCTCTGAAATTAAGAAGCACCGGTTTTTCTCCTGTTGTTTCAGAAATGAAGAGTGCACTTTGTTTTCTTGTTGACGTAGCGGGCTCGCTGAGCCCTTGGGGTGTTCCGAGCCTTTTCTCTCAGCATCAGGAGACCTTGCTTACCTGGTAAAATTTTATGTGTGGAGTGATTAGCGTTCAAAGTGCCTGAAAAAACCAACAGTAATGATGTCTGACAACTTTTTTCCTTCCCCCCCCCCCCGCTCTTAAATAATGTTTCGCGGTGCGTTCCATGGGTTCTGCAGTCTCTTCGTAAGAGACCCAAGCAGTGTATTGCCACATACTTAATGTTTTCACCCAGCAGCTAGCTTTTAAAAGGAAAAACAGCCGAAGGCAGCCTGGAATCCTTCCCTGAGCCTTTTCTCAGCTTGTTCCGAATTTGGTGAGGCATGGTAATAATTGGGAGACAGATACAGAAAGAAATAGAACTATTATTTCCCAATAAACTTCTTAGGGTGTCGTTTGTGATCGCAGGCAGATACTAGAAACGCTACTCCTTAAATCCACCAAACGTTACTTTTTCAGAAGTCGCAATGTTTCTAGCCAAACTGCTTACTCGGTGGTTGCTTCGGATGAACCAGTTCAAGCCAGAGCAGCCCAAGGAGAGAAGGAAACAATTAAAACTTTTATGTATTCGATTCTTGATAGACATCTCTACAAGGTAGGTTTTAACATTTTTTTTTTTTTCTTAATTTTTTTTGTTGGTTTTTTTTCCCGTCTTTTTTTTTTTTTCTTTTTTTTTTTTTTTTCAGTAAGAAGGATAAGCTTGGAGTGCCCAGTCACCGTGGTAACTGCCAGAAAAATTCTCCTGAAGTTTGAAGAGGTCAGCTAACGGGGTCAACAACTCTGGCCTCTCCCCGAGCTGGGGCTGGCAGGCTCCATCCCGCGGCTGGGGCGTTAGCGCAGGCGGAGCCCTGGGAGGTGGACCATTCCAGCTCTGATATAAATTTTTTGAGTCAGTTCACGGCCTGGACTCTCCAGGTGGCCTCCAAAATCGATGGCGACCCCGTGACCCTGTCTAATGGAGGCATAGCATCCAACCTAAGTAAGGATTTAGCCAGGAACGACAGCTTTCCACTGAGTGTTATTGGGGACAGTACAAACAGTTTTGGAAGCGAGGAGGTAGGTATGAGGAGCAGGGGTCATTAAAAGCACATTAAAAAACAATTTTAAAAATCCTTGTTAGTGGAAAGTTTTTATTAGCGGTAACCGTTCCTTAAATAAACTCTTCTGGCAACTATTTTTTTCTTCCCTAACGACATGGTATCAAATGTTTTAGTGCATTAATATATGAAAAATCGGCACTTTATGTGTTCCAAGCCACACTAATGTTTTATCCACCCCTGGATTTTGAAGTTGTAAATGAAGGTGATGGACACGTGTTAAACTAGATGCCCCTGAAGAACATTTTTTTCCTTAGTATCATAAAAACGAGGAGGCTGCTAATTAAAGCAGGTTGTTTATTTTAGGAAGTAACCTCTCTAGCATGTGCGTTCTTTTTAGATTCAAAAGGCTCCCAATCTGTGCAGTTTCATTTTTAAACTAGGAAATTAAGTAACATTAGGGGTAGCGGGGAATGGAAGTGTGAGAGTTTCAGAGGCGAGTTCCTTTACTAATTTGCAAAACAAACAGCCAAGCCACAAACGTGGGTATGTATTTTTGCAGTAGATAATTGTGGTCACGCTAAGATGATATTTATAGAGGATATGGTATTTTTTTCCTGTAAGATTTTAAGCAACAAACCGTGCAGGGGAGGGAGAGAGGCTGCAGCAGGGGTCCGATTTTGTCATCAAATCCAGAAATTTGCCCTTCCGAGCAAGTAGTTTTGTTCTTGTGTTTTATTCCCGCTCCCACAAAACCTCCGCTCCGTGCGCCTCGCTGCGGGAGTGACCATCAGCAGACGGGTGAGCGCAACCACACCGGGGAGCGAAGCCAATCTCCCGGGTGGAAAACCCTCTCAGACTTTAAGCGACTTAAAACCTGCTCCAAAGGAAGAAAATTGCGTTAATATTTGCTCCCGGGTTTAGAAAAATTACGCAAATTTATCCCAGCGGGAATCGTGCCCAAACATCTCTTGTGGCTCTGGCGTCCTTCCTCCCAGCCCCTTACCTGTCGAGCAGCTCCCCGGAGGTTGGAGGGGGCTGCAGGGAGGTGGGGGCTACTAAACACGGCTCGGGATGAGGGGCTGAGCGGCCCTACATCCTAAATATTGCTGTGCTGCTGAGGGGTCCCACGGGTTACAGCAGCAAGAGTCTCGAGCTTTTAGTTGTGCTACCGCCTCGCTCTGCAGGGAGTCCCCCCAGACCCATGGATGCTCCTTGGCCAAGGCCCTGCCTCTCCCGGGGTCGGCATGATCTGCTCCGCTGGGATTATTTGAAGAGAAGGAGATGAATTACTAGGAATAGGAAGGGGGTGGGGGGGCGCAGAACTGTGCCCTGAAACAATTCAGGGCCCAGAGCTGCCCACGCAGGTATCGGTGGCGACGCTCTGCTCAGTTCCACCCGGGACACTGACCGTACTTGGTTGTCGTCGTGGGTTTTTAACAGAACAAGGCTGAGAGCAATTTCGTGGCGTTAGGGTGGTGGGTGCGGGGAGGGCCCGGTGTGACGGAGCCTGGCCAGACACGGCTCGCAGCCCTCGCTGGGGACCAGCACATCTGCTGGGTTTTCAGAAAAAAAAAATTTTAAAAAATTAATTTTTTAGTTTAAAATTTAGTTGAAAAATAGGAATTGTGAGCAGCTGGAAGGTGAGACCTCGGTATCTTCAAACGCATCTGCAGAATTTTTAGCAGCTTTTTTTTTTTTTAAAAAAAACCCAAACCCCATATTTGTATATCCTTTGTAATGTGAGCATTTAGTGCACCAGCGCTGACTAACAGGGGCTCACTTCAAAAACATGTTACTACTGTTCCATTGGAACTTTTTGGACCAAAATTGCCCCAAACTTTCCCCAAAGCCTCGGGCTGGGAATGAGGCACCAGCAGCAGAGGGAGCGTGACTCAGGAGCCTTGACTCGCTGCAAAGTCTGTTGGCTTGATTTCTATGAATCCTATTGAATTAATAATCAACTGCAAAGCTACGAATGTCACTCGAAACAGGTCCCAGGCTCCCGTTTACTGCACCTCTTCACCTTTTGCGGTTGTTCATCCCCACGACACCGGGGGTGCGGGCGCCTGGGGGTGCGTACGGCCGGGGTAGCTGCAGGGGGACCGTTCGTCTTCCTCACCCCCTTCGGCTCAGCTCAGGGCTCGCTCGGACTGACGTGATTCCTTGGGATATTTCCCGAAGTGGAGGCTCTTTTAGCTTTAACAGGGTGATATATATGAGTGGGCTTAATGTCGTGTTAGAGATGAACGCTGAGAAGCACCGAAGGCTGGTGGTTCCCAGCCTCTCCTATATGGATCACCGATACCCGGCGAGGCCCTGGCAAGTTTGCTGCAGGTGCTCTGTGGAAGTGTATGAAATAATAACAATGATCATAGCCTTCAATAAAAATTATGATGAGAGGAGTTTGTGGCAGTCTGCAAGAAAATCTGAGGGCTGGGAGCGACCTCCTTGCCTGAAAGCTCCGAGGATGCCGGCTTTACGGGAATGTGCTCAGCCTGTGGGGCACGAGGAGGTATTTTGAGAATGTTTTCAAATTAAATACATGCCCAGTTAAACGAAGGCACTTTATTACACATGCAAGCAAGCAAAACAGCAAAAAAGGAAAAACGCTTTAAAATAAAATAAAAGTAATAAATGAACACTGAGGCCTCAGCCCAGTTTGCGTTTGCTCCGGAGAGTGGCAGGTTGTCCCAGCCTGGTCTGGGACTGGTTGTCCCAGCCTGGACCAGGGCAGGTTGCCCCAGCCCAGAGCGGGGCTAGCAGGGGTCTGTGCTTTCTGGAGGGAGCCAGGAGGGCAAGCGAGCACTGGGACTCACGGGTGCCCTGGCAGAAGATCCTGGACAAGCACCACATTTCCTTCTCCTTCTCCCTGCTCGGCGTGTGTGTGCGTGGCTGGAGGCAGAGGCAAAGTCAGACTAATTCCGATGCTTTTCCCCTCTTCTGGGGGGACTAAACCAGAGAAAGCCCTCACGGCAGCCTTTGTGGAAGGGTTACAATATAGGTTGATACTTCAGGAGCTATAGGAAGTTCTTAATCCTTTGCTGCCTACGGGACTGTCATTTATAGACTGGCTATTGTCTCATCCTTTCTAGGGATGGTTCCTCACATGAAGGTTGCAGGAGCAGCCGGACTTTGCCATTGTTTGCAGCTACTGCAGTTTGTGGCTTAATGCACATCTAATATTCTGTTTGTGCAGACGGTATCTGTGCCCTGGCTTGGGTGACATCATTCTCAAAACAGTCATTTCTGTGTTTCTTTTCTCTTTTTTTTCTTTTTTTCTGTTTCGTCTGTGCATCTGGATTCTGCATTACCCTAGTTTATGGCCGGTAACATGCTCCAGCATGTGGAACTCGATGCATTCAGTGGGTCAGTCCATGTCCAGTTCTTGTTTGATGAGTGGGCGCACGTTCTTATAAAATAAAGTGTCCGTGTGTTGTTTTTCCACCAGGTTAAATCCTTTTTATAAAAAAAAATAAAATAAAAATCTCTTACCCTATAACAAAAATGAGCAGACAAAATGGAAGTCTAGATTATTTTGGGTGTATAAAATTTAGCTTGCGGTTAGTGGGGGTTTAATGACAGGATTTTTTTTGTAATGGCTATTCATACAGACATCCATTGTTTTCTGCTTTGATTTCTCTCCAGCTCGGCCCCCTTCGGAACCCCATTTCTGGCAATCTCAGCAACACGTGGGGCTCTGGCGGCTTCTGCCGACGTTGCCATCTTCCCTCCACCGCTCCTTCTTCCGCGCGGCGTCACCAGCTCCCCAGCCGAGCCGGGTCTTTCTCAGGAGCCCCAAATTACACCTTTCCTCCATCGCCTGCCCCACGGCTCTTCCAGAACCAGGCGCTTTGGGCCAAGTTTTTTCAAACCCGTCTAGAAATAGCCACTGAACCGAAGGCAGGTGATGTGGTGACGGGGACGCTGCCTTCCTGCCCTGCCCAGATCGCTGACCTTCTCCAGCCCTCGGCTCTTTGCCCGTAGAATAAGAATAATAATAACAGCAACTTTTTGCAAAGTGCTTTTTTAGATGTCTGAAAGATGTCAGGCCAGTTAGAAGCTCCTGAGATTTTTGTCGAGCCTAACTCTGTCTGACACTCTCCTCCCTCTCCACTTGCTGTCTTTCAGCTGCTGCAGATCTGCCGATGAGCCTTTTCGAGGCGGGTTCCTGCTTCGTGCCTCGCGACATTGGGGCTTCTAAACGACCAGGAGCGGTTCCTCTGGCTGGTGAGTTGCTCCTGTAGTTTCCCGTTACGCAACCCGTCTCCTTTTTGTGAAGCTGTGAATTTTACAGCTGTCAGTGTCAGCAGCAGTGGGGATGGGGAGTGGGGGGGGGGGGACGGGACGGGAAAGCAGGGGGGAGCGGTGGGTTTTCCTTTTTTTTCTGGCAAGCTGGCATTACTCATCAGTCTCATGGTAGTTTTGTTTGAAAAATGCTTGTGTTAGAAAAAGTGGATTTATCAGCTCAGCACTGTATGGTGCGAGCACGCAGCACAACAAAAGACAAGTGCTCATTTCAGTAGCGCTTGCAGCATTTCGTGGGGCCCCCAAATAGGCTGAACAAGGCTTCTCTGGCAACTAACCCCAAGTACAGTGGGAAACTGTTAAAGTGGCAGTGTCGCCGCCTGGAAAAGGGATTCGCTTTTCTTCCAGCCTTTATCCCTGCTTTTCTATTTAATTTTTTTTTTTTTTTTTTAAATAAAGACTATAGGAATTTCACTGAATATTGGAGAAAAAAAAAAGACACCTAACTGAAAATGTGCACTTAGAAGTGATGTTTTTTTCTCGGAGTGTCGACCAAACTGCCAGTCTGTCCTTCCCGAAGCGTGTGCGCTTTATGGGGAAAAATAAGACACTCGCAGCTTTTCCCCAAGTAATGCTACAAAGTCAGTCCTGCTGCAGCCTGTCAGGGGGAACTCGTTCTCTCCTTAAATCAGTTTATTTTCAGAATGATTTGCTGCACTTACACTTTCTGTTGTGATTGCTCTTCCAGAATGCAAACACAACCTGGAGAGTTTTCTGCATTTAATTGAATGTGTCAGGTGGTTAAAATCATGTTTTAAAAACAGTATGACATCCTGCAAATGTGTAAACCCCTTTGTTCACATATGTTTAAAACAAATGCATTTCCCGGTATTTATTTATTTATTTACTCTCTGTTTACACTCCCTACAGATGGTGAAGATAAACCAGTGAGTTTTGTTTTCTGCTGAAAAATTGTCTTTTGCATTTTCAGGTTCTCACATACTGGCGAGATGCTACAGCCCCCACGTGACAGAGCTCAGAGGGAAACACTTATTTGAAGAAATCTTTGTCATTATCCATATTGTAAGTTTTAGAAAAGGTTCAGTTTTGTAAAATGCAAGTTCTGGACTAATTGTTCCTCTGAAAGCCTTTGTAGTCTGCATAGTGAATCCCCTGCCCGCCTCTACTCAGGTGCCCAACAGAAGATATGAGTAAAATACGCCTTCAGAGATCTATAAATCAGTTGTATCTATTTTTAACTTTTATTTGCTAAAACGTGGTTGTTTACCATAACTTGCATGCAGACACATGTATCCAAACACGCACAATTTTAAGGCTACACAACAGGCAAATGCATGTCCCCCGTCAGGGCACACACACACACACGTTCCCATGTGTTCCCCTCCCACCTGTAGAGCCTTCCCAAAGTGGTGTGGACAAGTTGGAGACCTGTGGTCCTTACCCAGGCACAGATAACAAACCAAAGGATGCTTCAGAGAAGCAGGGATGATGTTCAGGGGTTCTTTCTCCTTGGCTGGAGTAAATTTGGAAGCTATGGGGAGACACCAAGATCAGGCTGGGGAACCAGGCTTTGAGGGCATGGAATCTGTTGAAGACCACCCGTCATTGATCTTCTGATGTCCTCTGTCTTGTCCCCACCCAGGGCAAAGCTGTGCAGAGACCACTTACTGCCCCCTGGGGCCATTAGCAAATGATATTTCCTTCGTGACTTGCCGTACCCTCACATCTGTAGCTCGTCCTGGAAGAGCACTCGGGGCTGGGGACACTGCAAGACGCCGGAGTAAGGGTGTCACTAAGAAACGCAGTTGGGAAGGCCAAGAAAAGGGGATACCAGTAACTGTGTAAAGGTGGGGGTGGCTGTTTTGGAACAGAGAGCAGGGACTGAAGCATTTCTCTCACACCCACCCCAGCAAAGTTGTGTCATTGACTTGAGTGATGGGGGAATGGGAGACTGGGATGTCTCAGATGTCTCAGCCCAAACTCCCCCAAGCCTTGGCTGGATGGGGGAGATCTTGACCGTAGCCAGGGCCTCAGACATTAAAGGCTTTGAAAAAGCAACAGTCCCAGTTTAAAACCAACCTCCCACGTTACCAGCAGCCCCAGCAGGTTAACGAGACCCAGGCCCCAGTAAACAAAGCCCTGCTTTCTGAGTGACTTGCACCAGAGAAACGCTCCCAACAGTGGGAATTAGGGTGGATATTTGTGCTGAGTGAGCTGTGCTGCTGTTGAAAGACCTGCAAGAATGGACAGGCTCCTCTGACTGTTAATTCTCCTTATTCCACACAGGTTTTTCCCTCTACAACAAAAATGAGGTAGGGGAAAAATTGCGGGAAAAATTTCCCTAAGAAGCCTGTAAAGTTTAGTGGGATTGGGCCTGGTCTGGCTTCTTGAACTTTGGTGGGATCTGGTGCTGGGTTTCCCTAAAGCCAGAGAGAGCAATCCCACTGCTTCAAAATTACCCAGCGGCATTTGGTATTGTCCCCAAGGAAGCTGCTTCCCAGCTCTTCCATTGGGTTCCCAGTCCCATCTCCAGTGAGGGCTATCAACTGAAGGGCTTCTCACTTGGCTGCAGCATGGATCACTTTTTCCTCCTTCAATGCCAACACCTAAACCTCCCTAGACAGCCTCACTGTGCCTGGGCCCAGCAGAACAGAGCCTGACTGCTCCATTTTCGATCACTGCCTGGCCCCCCAGCGGGGAGAGGTCCATAAAGGTAAAAAAAATGCATTTATCCAAGTAGAGCCTGGACCTTGACAAGAATTAGGGGCTCTGAGACTCACCGCAGAGTCCTTGGCGGGGGTGGACCGTGGGCACCCTGTGCTGGGGTACCAGCGGTCCAGCTCTGCTCCCGCGTTCCTGCTTCCCAGCCCGGGTCCCATCCCACCCCCGAGAGCCTCTC
>JAOXNO010000052.1:1333483-1350419 GCA_028565335.1 Limnodromus scolopaceus | reverse complement strand
CGACCTACTGGCCACACTCTTCCCTATGCAGCCCAGGATTCCGTTGGCCTTCCTGGCCACAAGAGCACACTGCTTGGAAGCTGGCTTAAAGCCCTCTCCGTGGCACCTCCAGCAGGCCCCCCCGCTATTGGCCCGGCAAAGTGGACAGATGGAGATCCAAGGGGCACACACTTTATTTTTCTTGGGTCAATATTTCACGTGGAGTTCTAGCAGGGTAGTTTTGTTTGATTTTCATCGAGCCCCTTATTATCATGCTGGTGGTGGTGGTGGGGTGTGTGTGAATAGTGATGCCAGAACAATGGGGTCTGCAGCGGAGGGCGGTGTGCTGGTACCTCGGAGTTTGGCCTCCTGAGAAACTGCTCTTCTGCTTGTGCGAACGCGCTGTTGGAACGGGAAAAAGCCCACCAAGCAAAAAGGCAACGGTGTGTGAGGTGTGCCAGTGCAGAGGCAAATGCTCTTGGGGAAAGAATTTGGCTTCATAACAAAAATGAACAGACCCCAGCCCCGACCAATAAGTCTTCTAATACCTTGTTTTGCTATGAAACCTCTAAAAGTTAGAGAGAAAGGGTCTTGTTGGCTTTGATAACTATTAATGAAGTGTCTCAGTAGACATTTTGGTGCTTGTTGGACAGATGTGTTTGGAGGCATTAAAAAAAAGCTGCTGTGTGACAAAGCTTGATTTGAGGAAAAGATTTTTGCTTCTGGTTTAAGGTTTTCTGGCTTGAACAGGAGTTAATTTTACAAATGAGGGTTTCTGCTTCCCATTACCAAAGCAAGTATTGTCTACTCATACCTTACTATTGCTGTGGTCTGTGGATTGTGCAGAATGAATTCCCTTGTATCACTAAAAAATGGATTTGATAGTTTCCTGAACGTTTCTGTTAATCTGGAGCTGGGGGTTCTGCCCAAGCCATCTCGATGCCCATCCCACTTGCGTGTTATTCCAGACCCCGATGAGAATGGGATCCAACATAAAGAAGCATCCACTTTGCAGAAACATTATGCAAAACGTCTTACTCCATGACTGCACTTGGGGAAAAGTTAAAAGGAGCTGTTCGCTTGGGGATGCAGGTGCCTTCTCTCACTGAGACAGAGTGGGGCGTTTGGCTTGTAAAGGCACAAAAACCCCCTATGGTATATCTTCTGCTTGCGCTTTATTTTAAATGCTTCCCTCAGAGTTTACCACTCTCATGTTTAATACTAGGTTTTTGTCTCCAAGATTACAAAGTGGTTTACAGACTGTTTATGTAGGGATTACTTTATTTATCTCTTAGCTGCCTCTCAGAGTTTGACAACTGCGTCCCACAATAACGGTGGTTATTTTTGTTAAAAAATAATCCGCGTTATGAGGATCTAGTTCACAAATCCAGACTCACCCATGTTGCTTACCTGAAGACATGTATTTGGATGGGAGTCTAGACTCAAGCCTGGAGCAGAGAAACCAATAAAGCAATGCAGGTTTTTGCCCCAAATTGTTAAACTGTGGCTTTCCTTTTTTTTTTTTTTTTAATTCCTTCTCCATTTCTGCCAGCCTCAGAAATTCAGAAGCATGTTGAAAGGTAGGAGAGACTTCAGACCTTGTTGTGACCTTATGGGCTTTGCTTCTGGCTGCAGTCCCATACGCTGTGACTCACATCTTGATTTTTCCTACAGAACTAAACCAAATCCTTGCGATGACCCAATTGCTCTTCTGTGCCAGAAGCTCTGGAGAGCTAAAGGTTTACCTTGTTGGTCCTCAAGATGCTCACATTGTCATGTCTTGTCACTTTTCTACTGAAATATTGTGGTGAGGAAGGTCAGGTCACCGGGCATGGCTTTGATGTGAGTCAACTCAGTATAAAAGCAGTTTACAGCTGCAAAATATCAGTATATTTGTGTGTAGATATTTAGATTTACCCAGAGGGCTCTGCTTCTTGCCTTTAGTCATAAGACCTGGTGTCTCTTTTTTTTTTTTTGTACTTGGAGAAATGACTACCAGCTCTGGACACCGTGCCTTGTTTTCCACTCCACCAGTCTTCTCTCTGGTGACAAATGGGAGAGCCCGTTCTGTCCCCACAGAAGGTCTCCATCATCAGAGAGAGGAAAAGTTGGCCCTGCCCAGCAGAAGCTGCTCTGCCCCTGCTTCTCATTTGGACTCGCCCTCGAAATCCAAAGGACATCAAAGGTTTCCCCCACACGACGGAGGCTGCCTGGCCTGTTCCAAAGCGAAACAATGGATCCCCTATATTCTGGGATCTGTGCTCGGAACGCGCCCGTCTGCCTGCCTAATGGGGCTCGGGCCCTTTCTGCTATAAAGGACCGGTTGTCTTTTGCGTAACGGCCTTTGATAGATATTCTGGGTGGGTACACCATAACCTCCAGTGGAAGGAAGGAGGCTACCGATTGTAGCCGTGAATGCTTTGTTTATGAGATCAAAATCACACGCAGTATTTGAAAAACAAAACAAAGAACACCACCAAAACAACCCATAAAATAGGAATGAACTATATTATGACAGTATTGGTACAGATAATGTTTTCTAAATCGCCCAAGGGTGATGCGTGGGTGTGAGTATACAGTGTTTGTCAAGCCAACTTTAGCCAGAACAGGTAGAAAAAGCATTGAAGAACACATTTATTTATTTTTTTTTCTCTTCCAAAACTGGGTTGACCACCTAAATGGAGTCAGTGGCCCCAGGTGGTCTTGAAACCCGTGGTTTTAAAACTTTGAGAATAAGCAGGGATGCTGCAGCTTCGTTGCTCTCTGCACTTGGAGCGTAGAGAGGAGGCTTGTTTGCAGACACCCCGCTGGCACAGTTCTCTGCCCTGATTTAGAAACCACACAAGTCCTATTTTTAAAAAGAAAACCCACTTTTGGAGAATTTTCTTCTGTATCACCGGAGCCTGATAGATTGTGCTGATGGAAAGTTCTGTTGTAAACATCCACCTCATCACGGCTCAGTGTCACGAATTACTGCTGTCTGACTTCCACCTCTTGAGGATGAATGGTCCAGTCTTCAGAAACGTGGGGATCACTTGAAGGGGAAATGCAAAACTAATCTAAAGGCAAAGGTATATTTGGCTTTCTTTATTTTAATTACTTCTGGAAGTTTTCTCAAGATACTTAGAGTTTTGCAGAAGGGGAGTTTGTGGGGAATTTTGTGTGCAAAGATCAATTTCGCAGAGAGAATTAACTTTATTTTGCATGTTTTCCATCTGAAAATGAAAATAATTTGGCTGAAACAGAATAAAGGTGAATTTGAGGAGAGAAAATGGGGGAATAAAATTGGGAAGGGAAAGCAGTATCTTTTACTCTTTGAGAAAAGGCTTTAATCATGAGGGCGCCTTGTGCGTGTTCCATCACAAGGGACATTTATGGCCGAGACTCGTGCCTGATATTGGGCAGGTTTGCACTGAGTTTTGATGTCTGGCGTTAGATCACCAAGTATCCTCTCTTGCACCGAGGTTTTGCTGCTTTTTTTTTTTTTTTTTTTTTTTTTTTTTTTTTTTTGGGCCTCCTCTGTGCCCGAGGATTTCTATGAAACTGCCAAGTCATTGTTTCCCCTGTAGCTTGGCTTCCTCCCCACCACGGGCGATGCGCGGGCTGCGGAGCGCTCATGCGCCCCGGCCGTGTCAGCCGGGAGACAATAGTTCACATCATCACCTGCCTTGGAGGCCAGAACATTCCTGCTGTGCCGACGCCGGGCTTGACAACCATTGTTCTTTCTGTGTGTGCAGTATAGTGTCGCAGGCAAATAAGGAAAAATTGCTTTTTATTAATAACTGTATGAATTGGAATGAAATAGTGTCCTAATTCTGTTCCAGTCAACCTGAAAAGAAAATCCCTCCTGTCAGGATATTGACAACACTCAAGTAACGAAATACAAGATGCAAGGGTTGCGTCACAAGAACACTTCTCATCACCCAACTACACCTCAGGGCAAGCCAGAGATACACAGCTACTTTTAGGAGCTTATTAACTTTGTGGTTGTGTTCTTTAGGCTGTTATATCCTGGAAAAATAATTGTTTCCTATCATTCAACTTTGTTTTCAGATCACTTTTTAACAGCAGTTCTTGTTTGTTGAGTCCAAGTCTACCTCCAGAGGTTCGTGCCGCTCTCGCTGGATGGAGGCGATGTATCTCCATCCACCCATGTGTATCTCGCATGGAGAGCACTGTCTGAAGTTGCCATAACCCCAAGAGAAATGGGTGTTAGCTTTGGGGGGCGCTGCCTGAGCAGACGTGACAACACATGTTGCCTGGGCAAAGACACTTTCTGGAAAAAAGCAATTTTACTGCACCTTTTACCACTTTGCTGCTTTCTGAATACAGCGCTGGCAGCTGTTCTGGAAAATTAGGTCTGAAAGGTAAAAACACTCCTTCCCGAGTTAAAAATATTTTTTTCTCTCAAACATTTCTGAGCTATTTTGTTGTTGCTTCCTTGTTTCTTCTGGGGGTTTTCGATCAAGCCCGTGTTAGGTGGCCCAGCCTTGCTGGGGGGCAGCTCTGCTTTGCTCGTCGCTGCTGGTCACAATGGAAGAGCAACCCTTTATCGATGTGGTGCAGAAGTGGTTGACTTCTGCCTTACGAAACTGGGAAATAAATGCTGTGAATGTCTCTCTGGTCTTGCCTTGGTCCAGTAAGGAATATTAAGATCCTCGTGCTCTGTGGCAAGTCACCAGTGCTTAGTTGCCTTCATGGTCTAGTGGACACAAGAGGTGGAAGGATTTTGGACCATTCCCATGTAGAACATATTATTGTCTATGGCTGATGTCTGGAGCGTCAATCCAAGCTGTCAGTTTTAGCTGCCTAATTCTAATCTCCCCTCTAAAAATGTCTTATGAATATGAGGTAGAGGAAGCCAATTGGCCCCAAAGAGAGCAGATTAGGGCAAGGTAGAAGATTAGGATTTGGGATGATGTGCTGCCAGAGTGTAAAACAGATACTCCTCACTCCCCACGCTGCTTGACAGCAGCTCTGCACAAAACCTAATAGATCTGGCTAGAAGTTTGCCATTTCAGTGTTCTTGTTTCCCTGAGACCATGTACTGGTGTGCTTGGCTTGGGTAGCTGGAGATGGCATTTATTTTAGCCACCCAAAAACTGGGCATCCCGTTTCAGGGAGCTGGGTGTGCTCCCTGGCAGCTGGTGGCCACCTTGACCTGCTCTAGAGATTGTCTTGTCCCACTGTGCAGCAGCTGAAATGAGGTGAGGTGAGTCCTGCTCTGATCCTTCCTTTCTCCAAAGAGTTTGTTTCCTCCATTACTGCCCTCTGGACCCCGCTCGTTGTTTTGGAGGTAGAAAATGGCCAAGGGCATGGCTGTAGACTAAGCACAGGCAAAAGCCAAGCTGAAACTGAGCTGGGGAGAGAGTTTATCTAAGGAATCGGTTATTTCTTTATTTTTTTGAGAGAGGTCTTAGGCCAAAATTTTTGGCATTTGAAAAAAAAAAATCCTGATCTGAGCTTTTACTGCCTGCTGGTGCAAACCTCTGTAGTCCTAGAGAGTGTTCCCATAACGGCTTTGGTCTCTCTAAATTATAAATTTATCTAAAGTCTAATTTCTCTCTTTTGCTGCTGTCTCTTCCTCTGCCCCTTTGCTCTGGTATGGGTGCTCGTCTTTGGCCCTGTGGTGAGCTGGTCCAGAGCTCATCCGGAAACCAGTCCACCCCAAAAAGGTGCAGGGAGGGTTTCATGGCAGCATCAGAAATGTTGTGGGGTTTGGGAACAGAATCCTTCTCTGCCTGACTTCAAACCCATGAAAAGAGCCCTGAGGGTGGGCTGTCGGGATCTGCAAAGGTTTTGTGGCCACTACAACCGCTTCTGTTGTAAGAGGTGAAAATTTGCTCGCTGCCCACCTAGACAAAGGAGTCCTTTGGGTGACACTAGTGGGTGTCACCAGCAACCTGCACAGCGGTCATCAGCCACCTTGCTCTGGTGCCCTGTGTCCCTCAGTCTGTGACATCACAGTGAAGGCAGAAGAAAATGGGCAAGTTGACTTTTTCTGATGTTTTCTGAGGCAGGAAAGTGAAGAGTCAACCCAGGTAATGCTCATTCCCCTGCTAATTAACCAGGAGGCTGTGTTGATAGACATGTTTTTCTTTCACTACTTGACAGGGTGTTGGGGTGGTCCCTTCTGGTCGATGCTGAGGGGTGAGGAGGATGAGGGATGGAGATAAACTCCTTCCCCGCGCCCCCCTCTTCGACTGCAGGCTTTCTTAAATGCAAACTTATTTGTGGGAGCCTTTTGAGGACTAGTGTTAGCCAAGAGGTATTCTGTCCCAAGGGGGAGGGAGTGAAATGCCATCTGCAGAGGCTGCAGGAACTGTTCTGGAGGCCTCGGCAGCTTCGGATCTGCCTCTACCTGTCGGAGGGTAAACAAAGCGCCCCGGGAGGACGCGGGGTTGGCCGAACACCTTGGGCACACACTGAGCAAACGATCCCCCAGGTGTGCTTGCAGAACAGACTCTCCATCAGCGTCCTGTCATGCACAAAATGTTTATCCAATTTGTCAAGATAATCTTTCTTCAAATAAGCTCAGGTCCTAGGCCTCAGAACAGCCCAATTTCAAGCAGTATAAAGTAACTATTTTTCTTCTTTTTTTTTTTTTTTCCCCCCTCCTTTGCTTGCCCTCCCTCCCCCCTCCTTTTAATCACTGTGTCAACTTTTCCTTGGCTTTAAGCAAACTGAAAGTAATTATATCATTCTCAAGTGAGTTATCTTTTGACTGAGTTAGCTGATTTGTAAGTTACTTCAAAATGCTCCCAAGTTGTGGTGTCCCTTTCCAAACACACGCTCTCAGACGCCTCACGAAGTTGAGCTCATCAATGACCCAACAATCTGTTTATACAGGCAGATATAATAGCTAACTAATGACAACTAATTTAGAGCATCTGTAAAGAAAGAGAACTTTGAATTTTTTTATTTATTTTTTTACTTTAATGGTAGCTTTACCTATAGTTCTGGATTTCCCTTAGGAATTTAAAAGAGTCTGTACATTGTCATTTTCTGCTTGAAGCTGTCAATACATTTTAAGTCTGTTCTGAAGTATGGATTAATAATCAGGTGTTCCTGCCTAAGACAATGCTCGCTCTTGTTTTTGACAGACAACGGAGTTTCTTAGTTGTGCTGCATACGGAATATTACCTCTGTGATCGCTCACAACTGTCAGATTGAAAATCATTTGTGCAATTTTTTCCCCCAGCTCCCCCAAAGAACTGAGTGTGTATCCAAAAATAGAAAGAGAAATCATATATATTTTTTTTTACCTGATATGCTTCATTCATTGATTTCTTTCTCCTCTCCCACCCCAGGTAATACTACAGAATCTGCTTCCTTTTCGCTTAAATTAAGGTGGAACCAAACCTTGTGTAGTCACTTACAGATCTTCGTAGTGAGAATCCTTAATGCAAAAGGACTGCTCTATCTGCTGCTTAATTTTTAAATTTGGTGGGTAAAATCCTGCTCAGTTGGAGACACAGTGGGGATGTTCCTGTGGGGCTGGACGGCCCAAACTGGTGAGCGGGTTACTGGGGAAACTGGCAGAAAGCGGGGAGTAGGAGCTGGGTGAGTTCTGAGGTTGTCTCCATTGGCCAGCTCCTGCATAACAGCTATTTTTGAGTTTTACATTAGAAAACTGGTGTTTAAAACCTGATTTTTTTTTTTTTTTTTAAAGGGCTTTAAGCAGCACCAATCGTTATGTTAATGATGCTTGCTGTTTCGGGAAGAATCGCTATGTTTAAACAGACCAGTGATATCCTGGTTGTTGTTTGTGAGGGGGAAATGGTAAAATTTGTCTCTGCGGCAGATTATGAATAGGAAGAGAAAAAAAAAAATTGTTCTTAAAACCAGCTATGTCCATTTTGTTCTCTTTGCATAGAATCCAGCTGGATTTTATTGGCCAAACTTTCATAAGTGGTAGCCCTCTCTGCATAGCTCTAGCAGAGCAAAGGGGCTACGATGGGTGAATGGAGCGGAATTTTTGTACAATGTAATCTCTTTTCCCGCATCAGTCAGTTCTAAATGTTCATAAAAATAAATCTTTGGACTACAATATGGGAAAAAAAATTTAAAAATGTCTAGAGTGGCTATAAAGGTAGTAATTGGTGTATTTATGTAAGGGATGTGACAGCTAATAAATAGAACTTAATTAATAAAGATTGCCATTATGCAGCTGAGGACCTTGAAGCGCTTAACAATTAATTAAGCCTCACAACCCTTCTGCTTTATTGATAAGTGTTGTTATGATTATATACCTATTCCACAATAGGTGAATGGAGACCCTGTGCACTTAAGTGAATCGTTTTCCTCAAGGTCACATAATGACTTGGCGATAGAATTCAGGAATCCTCACATCACCACCTGAGACTGGTCCTTAGAAAACATGGTTTTGGTACTGGGGGGGTGGAGGGGAGTATATTCCTGCTGGTGTCAACACAGCTCTTCTGCCTGAGGGACCATTGTCTTTTGGTTCACGTGCAGTCCGTGTTCTACGTGCTGTCAGGGTTTCGCTTGAATGGTAAATTCATCTTTTTGGCTGCATTGCCGGTCATCGAATCGCTGTCTGTGCAGCCGCACCACTGTTCTAAGTTTGTTCTGGGTAATTTTATTTCCGTTCATGCTCTCTTACGCTTGTGTTTGTGTAACTGGGTTTGCACATCCTACGGTGCTTGTCAGGCTCATCCGCAGGGAATTCACTGAAGAACGGTTCTGTGTAATACTTCGTGTTTTGAGTGAGAGGAACTCAGCCTCTGTCTGGTTGATTTGATAGTCCCAGGAATCACTTTGCACATTGCCGAAGAGCGAGATACAGCCTGTAAATGGGTGTGAAGAGGTGCACGCTCAGATGTGAAAGGGAAATGGAAAGAGGAGTGTGTCAAAACTAAATTTGGATTTTGCTGAAGTTGCACGTTGCCTGACTCAGCAAAGGTGGCTTGATCGTACTGCTTTTGGGTAGAGCAGAGGCAGCATCCTCCTTTGCAGGCACCTCTAAAGCTATATGTTACAGAATCACAGAATGCTATGGGATTGGAAGGGACCTCTGGAGATCATCTAGTCCACCCCCTGCCAGAGCAGGTCCACCCAGAGCAGGTTGCACAGGAACATGTCCAATAATAAAGGCTTTCCTTTCCGGGTGGCCGTATGGCAAGATTCTTGTTACTCTCTGACAGGTTCCTTTGCTGGCCTTGTGCAAAGAATCTGCCCTGGGAAAATAATCATAGAATTGTCTAGGTTGGAATGGACCTCTAAGATCATCTGGACCAACCATCAACCTAACTCTGATAAAAAACCATCACTAAACCATGTCACTAAGCACTATGTCAGCCTGTCTTTTAAATACCTCCAGGGATGGTGCCTCAGCCACTTCCCTGGGCAGCCCATTCCATAACGATCAAGTGTTCCCAGAAATCATTAGCCAGGAAGCATTTCTGGCGAAAGAGAAGTGTTCTCTGAGTCTGTGCCCAGGCGGGAAAACAGTGAAATACATATGGCCAACCCCAAATGTTTACTATTCCATAAGCCAGATCTTTCAAAAAAATGAAAATGGATTAAAAATACTACTTTGCTCAAATTGGCGAGGGCTGGAAATATATCCATTGTAAATAAAATAGAATCTCATCATTATTTAAGAATCTAGGAACTAGGCTGATTATGAAAATCTTGCTATTTTTCATCAGGCTATCACAAGTCCTGTAATAAAATGCTCAGTTTTGGCAATAGTAATGTTGCTTTGTGACTGCTTAAAAAAAAAAAAATCAAACTGATCAAGTCTCTTAAATTTGTGGATTCTTTTAAAATCAAAAACTTTATTTTTGTGTTTCCTTCTTTTGCAGCAGAGCAGGTTGTACTGTTTTGCCATGTGGAAAGAGAGAGTTGGTTTTTGTTTTTTTTCCCCCAGATATTTTCACGTTATGATTGTTGGAAAGGTATGCTTTTGATTGTGCTTAGTTTTGGCATCTCAAGGATACTTTTAATTTCACTTTTCATATGTTCTTGTTGCCAGTCTGGACACGATGTGCTCCTACTGACCCGTACTAATTAAGGCTTCATGCCCAGTGTGGGCACTCGCCATTTTAGCATCATGGCAAAACCAAAGCTCGAGTCCACCGTACGCAAACAAGCCGTACACTTGCCAGTTATGCTAAGGAAAATCTCTGTTACCTGTTGGCTCCACGAAGGAATCAACAATTATGAGTTAGTCTTAGTCTAGCAGTGTCTGGTCAAGTTGCTCACGCTCATGGGACAGCTCTGGACACAAGGCTCACGTAAAACCACGGAGCTTTGATTCTCAGATCTGCTCATATGTGTAAAGTTAAACTAAATAAGCTGAGGCTTCCATGAAGCATCATGGCAGGAAAGCAGCCAGACTTTCCATTTGCATATTTGTTTCCTGGCGGGGGGTGGACTTCTGTCATTTAAGTGTGAACTCTGCCGAAACTAAAGGTAGTCATAAATATGTTGCTGTTAGAATATAGGAAAATGCACATATTTTTCAACCTTGTTCTCCCTTTCTCCTGATTTGTTAGTTGAATGTGGGTTACTTACTAGTATCTTGTCATATTTTGGGAAAATCAATATTTCAGGGTTTTTTTTCTTCTTTTTACTGAGAATGTATCACATGAGGAACGTAATCAGATGGCGGTGGTTCTTGGGGGAAAAGCTCAACCTCCTTTTGCAGACTCAAGAAGTTCAAATAATTCTGACAGCATGCAAATGCCGGTGCTTAACCAGGGATTGTCTCCGAACCTTTATGTTCGTTGCCGCTTCTTGATTGAGTATTCATGTTGTTGTGTGGAAGAAGAAAAGGTTGCGGGATAATTCCTCGCCATTCTGGCAAGCTGCGATCTGGGGCGCGGAGGGAATCATCTCTCTTATTTTGTCAGTGCTACTCCTTTGAACTCCGGGCTAAAAAAGCTGTAATAAAGATCTGTCTCAAAAGGAAGGTCATCAGGCAAGTGCTGAGACTTCAGGAAGTCTCAAGCAAACCCACAGAGTCTTTTTTTGCCACTCAATTGCTCCATCTTGAGCCAGGCCCATCCTCACCGGTGTGTGCTGTAATGGAAATGCCGGTGCCGCTCTAACTCCCGCTGCTCTAATGGGCTTCTCCCCTGCGCCGAATGCTGATTATTCCCTCCGTGGTGGTGCCCCGGGCACGCGGAATGTTGTGCAGAGTCCTGGAGAAGCCACGGATAGTCACAAAGTCTGAGAGAAAACGTGGCTGAGATTAATCATAGAGGCAGTCGGATACTGAAGGGTAAATGGTATGTTGGGGAAGATGAAAATGGGGCGGGGGGGAAAGAGCAGCAAAGTTTAGCCACGTACTTCAAAACCAGGTGTTTGACAGCTTTTGGTATGAACATTTCCCACTTTTAAAATAGCACATTCTGATAATTCCAATTTCTTTACCTAGTAGTTGCTGCTGGGAGCCCGTTAGGGGGACTGGGGGGCACAAGGGTGGTGCTCTGTGCTGTACCCCCACGATACTGGGGACACAACGATGGCTGGTGCGGAACCAGGGAGAGCCTTTCAGGAAAGTGTTTTTTTATTTTCCTTTAAGGAAAAGTGTTCCTAGAAACGCCATTCTAATGAACTGCCCCACGGGCTCCAGCTGCTTGAAAGACGTGTCCCAAAGGCAAACTGATTCTCTAAGAAGGCAACAGAGGCATCAGATCTTGGCCGAGGAACATGCAAGCTCTTTAATGGCTGTATTAACTCTTTAGCTCCTAAGATATTTTTTCTTTTCTTCTTAAATGTTGTTAATAAGATCTTTGGAAGAAGTTGTCCTAGAAATGGAAGTTGATGGGGGAGTTTGGTTGTGAAGCTCAGCTGTGCTCCAGGTGAAATCTTAGAATGGATTGCATAAGGCTCAAACTCGTTCCTTCTCGGCGAGAGAGCTTTGGCTGTTACCCTCTCCAGTCAGTGCAAACACACAAACTGGAAAAGCTGTTTACAAATTCTCTTCTTTCATGTGGTGTTTTTGTAAGTTGCCCATTGGCTTCATGCTTTTACAAGAACTCTTTTAGTTTTTGTTTTCCTTGTCATTAATTGTTGGAGAGAATCTGTTGATTTAGAATATTCAGATTTGATTTTCTCCTCCCCTGGATCATTGCACTATTTAGGAGCTTTCCAGCTTTCTCAGAGATGTTCAAAGCTCAATGTTCACCATCCTACAACCAGACTCTCAGAGGTTTGTGGTGGTGGTTTTGTGTGGTGTGTTTCATGGTTTGGTTTATTCTTATTTTTTTTTGAGAGGGTCCGTTATGTAAATCAAACACCCGCAATTATCACAGCTGTCGATAGGACCCCATAATCATTATAGGGGGTTATTACCTCTTGAGGAGTGATCCTCAAATGACCTAAGAAAAGTAATTTTGAACAATAACTGTTTCCATTTCACTGATAGAAAAGTTTTCATCTTGCAAAAGAAGAAACAGCTGTCTAGTTTTGGCATCAGTAGGTCCAGCTCTGCCCATAGAGGAAGCCGTAATGTGGCCTCAACAAGAAAAGAAACCATGCAGTTTTAAGCAGATTAGATAATTGAGATTAGCCCTCTGTGATCTTGCTGTGTTTTCATTTATTTCAAAACAGTTTAACATAGAGCATGTTGAGCAATCAGTTGAAAATCACGTGCAAACACTGCCTAAGTACCGATAAGAATCGTGGAGGTAAACAATGAATTCCTACTAATGGCTAAGTCACCAAGGTAAGATCAAGTCTAAATACACACCCTTAGTTAAATATAATTTCATTAACTCAGGTTACGTGGCTTTGGTAAAGGGTTTTTTTTCTCTCTCTTCCCCCCCCTCCCCCCCCCACCGTCCCACTCTCCACTTTCTGATGCTGGTCAAATGAATTGCATACAACTAATCCATCACTTTCAACTTTGTCTGTACTGGAGATGTGTTTTGAGCTGAGCAACAACCCAGCACAGCCCTGGGCACCTAACAGCAGATCAGCGCTGCGGGAACGCTGGCTAGGACAGGGCCATTTCAGTCCATTTTGCATATGGTCCCTCTGTATCTCAGTTCTACTAAAAGTTTAGCTTATTTTTAAAAAAGATCATAGTCTATTGTCAATACCCAAATATCCATATTTTCCATTTAGAAGACACGTGCAGATATTGCTGGCATGTTTCTATTGCAGGGGCTAAAGGGTTTCTAATCCCCTGTTAACGTTATGCTTTGTGCGCTATGCACTTGATGTCATTCACTCATCCCTTTGCATCCTCTCCCACTCCGAAATTCATCACACAGTTGTGCTGTGCCTTTTTTCCTATACTCAACAAGAAAGTTCAGGTATTGCAAGTATAAACAGTTTATCACTGGTTTAACATTTTTGTGGAAAATCCTGACTTGAGTAACTAACTAATATTTACATCTCAGAATTTGCCTCTCTTTGTAAGACTTGGTCTTCCTTCCTGTGACACCTCACGTCCTTTGCTTTTTCCCTGCCCATGCAGCCATTTGTTTGGATGAGTTGTCTTTCCTTGACTTTTCTGGCCAACCACCCCTTCTAAAATATCCAGATTCCCTTTTTGCTAAATGTTCTGCAGTAAAGCTTCTAATCAGCAATGCAGCAGATGAAGACAACGGGCAAACAATGCAAGGGCTCCCTTTTCCACAGGGAGTTCTTGCTCCCACGGAAAATGTTCCTACTTTAATATTCTTCTCATCCTCCCTATTAAGTTCTACAGGACCAGTTTTCTTTGCTTTTTTTTTTTTTTTAATGCAACAGAAGACTTTTCACCCTGCTCAGTACTGCCAACTGGTCCAGTCCCAAGGAGATAGTTAACGCATAACAGCTGACAATAAATAATAGCAATAATTAAAGCATCCATGGCAGTGGATTTAGAATTTATTGACTCATTTATCAGCCTGCACAGAAAAACAGATTTCCTTGCTGCCACAGTCAGTAGCCTGACAAGGGCCAGTAATAGATTCTTCAGGAGGGAATACAATAAAACCCATAGTGGGAACATATGGGCTCTCCTGACTTTAAAAAGGAAGGGGAGGGGGGAAAAGTCCTGTTTATACGGTGATGCATAATTTTTTCCTATTACCTGAAACTGTGGAAGTTCTTTATACCAATGGTATCTTGTGATGATGAATACTGTAGGTGCTCATTATTTGCCCAAAGGCTGGACCTCTTTGTGTTAAGCAAACTCGGAACAAAAAGTTAGTTGCTGCCTCAAAGAGGTTACAGCCTTGGAGAAGAGCTAGAGATGGATGGAAAGAGGTGGAAGGGCGTTATGAGACCTTATTGGCCAAGACAAGAAGCAGTGGCCACAGAATGGGAGTTGTCAAAGCATCACCCGTGATTTTTGGTGAGGTTGTTGGGAAAGGACATGAAGGAACTAATTGCCTTGCAAGGAACTCCCACTGAACCGAAAGGTAGTGTGGCTGAAACCACGAAGGTGTCTTTCTGTAAAGGTAACAAATGTGTTTCAGACTGGTATATTGGGATGATGAGGGAGAAGAGGGGGTCAGGGATAAGCTGTAAACGACCTTGCCAAGGAAGATAAGCTTATGTTTGATGTAATAGAAAAGGTGAACCAGCTGAGAAATGGAATATAGTAAAAGAGAGGAGCTAAGAGATGATCTCTCCCCCATGATGAGATAGGAGCAAACCATTATGGTGTGTAATCGTGGCCAGAGGATAGAGACAGGAACTGATGTGAGATGGCTTAGATAACATCAGGCACTTGAACCAGCTCTTATGCAGAACAACTCTGGAAATTTGCTGTATGGGACTGTGGCACTGTAGAGGAAGCTCTGAATCTAAGGTGACTTTTTGATGCTGGTGAGATCTCCGTACCTAGGATGACAGAATGGACATTAGAGATGATGAAGATGGTGGTGTGGTCAACAGTGAGAAAAGGACAAAACTGGGAAAAGAGAGAATTTAATACATCTGCTTTGGATGCTGTCTGATATTTTATTTTTTTAAATCCTTATCCTTCATGAATATCCTAGCAATAGAAAAACCATCCAATTTGGAATATCATGGAGATCTGGAGTAGAGATGTGGATTTTTAGGGCCACTAAGATACAGTGAATTTGTGAATAAGATCATCTGTGTAAAAGGGGGACAAGGAGACGAAACAGAGGATAAAATCTCCCCTGTTCCCAATGTTGCCACCGTGAAAGACGAGGGAGAGTGAGGACAGATTTTTCCGTAGGATGCAATACATCACACATTTAAGTGTGTTCCGTTAAGGTATGCTGCCTTTTAGCTTCACTGAGCAATTCTCTGTTCTTGCCTTGCAGCAGAAGCTGGATGAAGTACCCATTTTAATCCTTTACAGTTCATTATTTGGTAGATTTTTATTTGCTTTTTCTCTAATCTAAAGAGCAATCATCTCAAGATGGCAAAGTAAGAAAAGTAATTGTGAACACTGTGGCACATAAGTAGCGCATAGGAAGGAGCTGAAGTCATCTATTATTACTCTTAGTCTGATTTGCCTCTTTAATCTCTTTCATCTCTTTGCTTTCAATGACCTTTTCTCGCTTGGGAAACCGATAGTTTTGCTTTGTTCCTAGATTTATGCAATTGCAGATACAAATATCTACTGTGTGCTTCCTGTGTTCACAACTCTGGCATGAGACATCACCAACGTTTCCAGGTGTGTTGCTGTTCTGGTCCAGGGAATGACCTAAACCTCCAGCAATTCCTGTATTTCTGCAGAGTGTAGTTGGGCTTATTTATCACCTGCGTTTTTTGTCTGCAAGCTTTAGTCATTGAATCTTATAAATTTGTGTTTGAAATTGGGGTGTTTGGATCTGATGCTTTCTGGGGGTGTGCGGTGTGTGTGTATTGTGCGTTGGTGTTTTTGTTTGTGTGTGTGTGGTGTGTGTGTTTGGTTTTTTTGTTTTTTTTTTTAAATAAAGCCCCCTATCTGGCATAGGGAAGTGTCCTTGCTACCTCTCCACTGTGGCAATTAAGGGTGTCTTTTTGAAGAGCCCTGAGGATGGATCTCCCTTGGGATCTGGCACAGCATCTCCAGCAGCGCTGACTTGCTCTGCTGGATAACAGTGGTTAAAGAGATGCGTGGAAAGTTAGCAGAGATCTGGCTCCCTGTGGCAGAAATGATGTAAGGAAGTCCCCTGTTCTTTGCCCTGAGCTACGTTACTCTACCTGGAGAACAGCAGAGCAATACAAATAAACCACTCACCTGCCTTAAGGCATCTCAGTTTACTTAGGGGCTAACTCAGCCGAGAGGCAGCTATCTGGATTGTGATCTAAGTCAGCTATTCCAGGTCTTACTGCCTCTTGGTGCTAAGCCTCAGCTCTGGGAAAGCAAGAAAAATGTTGAAAATGTTGAGTACGGGAAGAGATCAGGGGAAGTTTCCTAGGAAAAACAAAAAAATAATTTAAAATCTCTTTATTTTCTGTTGAAATTGAAAACTGTTCTGTGCATGTCTAAATAGGGGGAAAATACCTCTTCTAAATTATGTCCAGGAACCCAAATCTGGTCTTGTGAATCCCAGCTGCTGGCTCCATGGCTCGTCTTTTAGGAGGCTCGAGAGGGAGGCAGTGTGGAATAGGACGATTCTGACTGACAGGACAAAAACACCTCTAGGGAGGGGAGGAGCTACGCCTTGCCAAGCGTCGCCTCTTTAATGTCGAGCAGGAAAGCACCAGCCCGCAGTGTGTACTAAACGCAAGGTGAGGGCCACGTGATATGATATCCCAAATGGCACTTACTAACAGCCGAGGAAGAGCTCTGTTGTACCAACAAGCCTGTTGTACCCCATGGCGGGCAGGTGGTAGCTGTGGCTGGGCCAGGGGGTAGAGGATTCTCTGGCCTGAGCACAAAGTTGAGACTGGGGTGGTTTCATAGAATCATAGAATGGTTTGGGTTGGAAGGGACCTTAAAGATCATAGAGTTCCCACCCCCCTGCCCTGGGCAGGGACACCTCCCACCAGACCAGGTTGCTCAAAGCCCCATCCAGCCTGGCCT
>JAOXNO010000052.1:1311406-1322026 GCA_028565335.1 Limnodromus scolopaceus | reverse complement strand
CTATGTGCAGGACAGACTGTGACCGTGGGGTGACTGCTGGATTGGGAACCTGTGAACGAAAGGACCGGCTGACTTTGGTTCTTGCCCACCTCCTCGGACAGGAGGCAGGAGCCGGTTTCCGCATTGCTGCTTAGCTCTGCCAGCATCACTGGCTCTGTCTGTAACCAGTTCAGACTTAATGCCAGTTGCAACTTGCTCGCCACTGCTGGCTGGAATAGAACCCAAACCTGGCTCCTGTACTTATGCTCTATCATAACACCCTTCTTCGTCTCCTCCTCCAAAAATCTTGCGCTAGAGATATTGAACCCTAAAGGAGAAATGACTCTCAGCAGACATAATTTTGTATGAGTAATTCACTTTTAAAGCTTGGATCTGCTCCATCTTCCTTGTGACTAATGGTACCCGAACAGAACATAATTGTATAATCATTTTCCAATTGCTTAATAACTCATTTTCCTTGTTTGCAAGATGCTGTTTTTCAGCATTTCAGAGAGATGCAAGGACCTGCGTGCAGTAATGAGTGACAGACAATTGTTTATTTCTCAGCAATAATGCCATTAAAGAAAACTTCTTTACGCTTAGAGCCCTGACAGCTGGCGAGATCCTGACATTCTTACTCATCTCTCAACCCAGTGGAAGGCCTGGCAGGCAATTAGTCCACAGTTTCACATCGTGTTGTCTTTGGTGGCAACGCTTGCTGGAGGAGTTCCATCCCCATCACTTCTGCCAACACCTAAAAACCAAATCGCTGCAGCCCCACAAATACTTCTGCTTTCTGGTGGAAAGGAGAGGCAAGAAAAGGTGGGGGCTGAAACCTCTCCAGCCGGCTTTTCTGCCAGAGGGGGATGAACTTCCTTAGATGTGGAAATCTTGGGCAGGAGGGTACGATCCTGCGCTTGTAGTGTATAATATTGTTTCCTACTGCTGGACCAGCTGAGTTGAAGGAAATTACTCAGGGAGAAAAGGGCAGGCAGAGGAGGAGAAGCGAAGAGGTGACTGTCTGTGGAAATGCACGTGCATCTCTGATATGGCAGAAAAATGTCCATGAATACCAGAAATTTCCCAGAGACTTTGATCTAGTTGCAGAAAATGCTGTTGAAGAGAGGACCAGTGCAGGAAAATAGGTTGCATAGATGTCTTATATTATTTTAAACTGAGCTGATGTCTATGTGGGACTTCACTGTGCTGTACTCTTAAATAGATGAACAGAGAGTATTCATTTTCTGGGGGGGACAATGGATGCCTGAGCCTTAAGAGTTGGTGCTGATGTTTAGGGGTAGAAAGAGAAGCCTGTTTCAGGTGGACAATAAACTTCTATTCTTTCAAAGAGGCAACAGGCAATCTGTGCCCAGTGTCTTGCTGGGAACAGTAAGTGCCACAACTTAATGACATCAAAATAAATTTAGAGCACACAGGTCCAGATGGAATGGGACTGAAATACAAAGCCCAGTGAATGTCCGGTTCTAGCAGGGTTGTGTGATCCCAGCTAGGACCAAGAAATTAATTCTATACTGCAGTTATAGACATAAGCAGCAAACCCCCTGCTGCATTTGGTAGTCCAGTATCAAGTCTTGGCTTACGTGAATTGGTGTTTTACTTTTGGAGAGTTTGCTCTGTAGAGTCTCATCCTAGACTTCTAGAGGTTAATGACAGTAATTTGCTTTAGGGTCTTTTGAGATCTGTTGAACCTGAAAACAGAGCTCAGAGCTGGGTGATGTTCATGGGAATTGAGACTGAGGAGAGAAAGTTATACATGTATCTGAATATTAAAAAAAAAAAAGGTTCTGTTCTTGCAAAGAAATTCCACCAACTTTTTCAGAACTGCACAAAGTGTACATTGACAAGTAGAAAAATGTGTTCCAGAGAACAGGGATTGGAATTTTCAGGGGACTGAAACGCTGCTTTAACTGAGAAGCGTGCTTAAAACTGTATTGCGTCTGTCAGTGGGAAGTGGCCTCAGCTGAGGTAGTTGGTGGCACCGTAGACAAAGTGCGAGGATTCACGGGACCATTTGGGGAATCAATATTCAATCTCGCCTACCAGAATGAGTTGTTCTGCTCCAGCGTTTAGACCTGCCTTCAGGGATGACCAACTCTCTGCTTCCCACCCTCCAGAGAGCTGCCAAGGTGAGGGAGGAATCAGTTCAGCCATCGAGATCTGCTTTCCCTCTGACAGCAGAGGAGCTGTGTTCAAACTGGGTCCTCTTTAGAGGAAGAATCTGTTTGGTGTTTTTCTTTTTTTTAATATATATATATTTTTTTTTTTTCTCCTCTGGTGTTAAAGTATTTGGATCTTCTCTTAGGAACCCTCACGCATGGGAGCTTCTACAGACTGTCCTTAAACAGGAGCAGTGCATTGTTTATTTTGTTTCCCATTGGTATGAATTTTTTAGACTTCTCTTTTTCTTAATATTGCCAAAACATGCTATAGCAGGCTGCGTTCTCTTACAACCATTCCATGTCGAAATGTAAACCCATTGCAACACAGCCCATCTGGCATATGTTGTCATAGCTTTTAAAAAGTTGCCCTGCTTTTCTGTTGGCGTTGAGAATTTTATTAAATAGAAGTATTTATTTTTCCAAATTCCCCATGGGCAAAAGCAGGTAGAAAACAGATACCTATGTCTAATTATAATCTTATATTTCATATTAATCTCTCTTAATTTTCTTTCATCCCACCTCCAGCGTGCATTCTCTCATTCATAATTGCCACTGGATAATTTGAAGTCATTTGCTTACTCAGGGCTTTGTGCCACACACTCATGGATTGTGGCATATGAATCCTTTGCAAAAAATAAAATGAGAAGCTGCTTCTTGCTGTATAGGTAGCTCTCTCCCTCCCTGTCCCAACGTTACTGAGCAAATTGTTGCTATTAATTTTTTAAATTAGTGCACTTCTTGCTCAGGGAAAAGCTCAGTGTTCAGAGGAAGTTTGCAATAGACTCCAGACCGACTTTGCCTCTTCAGGAGAGATGTTCCATGCCGTGTCTTGGTTGCCAAAACACCTGGTGTGTGGTTCCTCCTCAGCTGTTGTGGGAATTTCCTTGTTCCCAGGGAACTGACTTGTTGAAGGGGAAAGGATTTCTCGGCCACCTCAGCCTTGGTCCGTGTGGGATTTTAGGCTTGCGGCACTGTTGACTCCCAGGTAGATGCTGTAGTTGATCTTAGTGACAAGTACAAGGATGTGGCTTTTTAATTTTTCCTCCCCCTCTAATCAGTTTTGTTTTACTCTGTGATTTGTTTTGTACTACTTAAATACTTTCAGTATTTTGGGCTCATTTGCTGTGTTTAGAAATATTTACTGCCTCTTGATCCACAGGGGGGAAAAAAAAAAAACCTACTTCCCAAACCAGAAATTCTGGGAACATTCAGATTGAGTGAAAAAACTCAACACATTTTCCAGGCTCCCTGGTATGTAAATATGCTCCAACTTCTATTACATGAATATGTGGCTTGAACATGGTGAGATTATTAGTGGCAGTTATCCTAAAAGGAGATATAATTCCTCTTCTAGCTCACTGTCCTATTTTCAGCTCCCTTGAAGCCGCCTCTCTCTTTTTACAGAGTTAAGTCACAGAAATCCTTTAGTTCATTAGATATGGACAAACAAAAGGGGAAATACACTTTGAGTTCTTAAACTAGCCATGTCTTGGGAAAGGCCTGCCCCAGTTTCCAAACAGACTGAAGTCCTTGTGCAGTTTTTCTTTCCTTTGGCTTTCTTTGGTCCCCACGGCCCACTGAGCTGGGCAGAGAATGGCTCTTGCTGTCAAAGAAATGTGTCTGAACAAAAACAAGTCCTAGCAAGGCCTCTTGTGTCTCAAGAGGGAATATTCCCATTGCCTTCTCTCTTGCAGCTCGGTCACTGGTGGCTCAACCTCAGTTTCCCTCTCTTTGCATCAGGGAACATCAGGGAACAATCCCGAAGTACTTAAGCCCCAGTTACGAAACGTTTCAGTGACCTGTGCTCCTTTTGGTTTCGGTGAGAATTAAGACCCTTCCACAGGAGGAACAGTCCGCCAGAGCACCACAGTCCGGCTCGGATGCTGTATTGTGTATTTTCTGGGAGGCAAATGTCATCCCACCGGGTTAACCTGTTGGACACACGTTGATCTCTTACTTTGCATTCACTTCCTCTGGTCAAGAAGTATGCAAAACCTTGGTCTGCTACACTGGTTAATGTTTTCTGCTATTCACATTTCTTTCAATCCATTTTATGCAGCCCTATTTTTTTTGGTCAAAGTCTTTCATATTCCAGGTCATTTATCTTATAAAACAGCTACTTAGTTGCAACTTCAGTGTTAAGAATTTACAGTGTGATAGAGCTGGGGAGGGGGTGGCTGAAAATCAAACATTATCAAGAAAAAGCACATGCCACTTCTTGTGTATCTTATTCTGCAATTCTTTGAAGTTTAATCTTTTCAAAAGAAAAGCCTTTCAGCTACTTTGTGACAACAACTCGGGCTTGTAACTTTTGACTGCACGGTGCTCCTGGTTCATAAACTGATCTCATCCTTTTCTGACAATTAATGCTAAAGCGAATTTAAATTGCATCTCCCACTGCAGTCGCATCAGCTGTCTGGAACACTTTGCCTACCTTGCTCTCCCACACTAATTCCCTCTGTACCTTTTCAAAACGCGGCTAAAAATCCTGACCTCCTTTAGGGCTCTCCCAGCTGGCAAGCTATCACCCAGCCTTCCTTCACGCGTGGATTTGGCTGCACATCGGCTTTGCAGAGCTGTAGTAGGACTACAGGAGAGAACGGGTGACCGAGCGCCAGGGCTCGCACATGGAGATCAGGAGATGGGCTTATGCAGCGCCATAAGCCTTTGAAGCCACCCTGATGCTTCGTGGTGAAGCCCAGAGCAGGGTTTGGTGGTTGCGTGCACTGGGTGAAGCTCCTTCTCCTTCCTTCCACTTTCTATCCAAAGCTGTGGCCCCATCGCTTCCTCCCTCTCTCGCAGTTGGGTGGACTCTGCACATCCATGGACCAGCACACAGAGACACTCTTGAAGCTGCCATGGGGGCTATAAAAGGAGGAATTCTCTGTCCATCCTTCTCTTTCCACGCAAGGAAGAAGCATTCACAGGTTGGCTCTCAAGGCTCCCTTTTATCTGAGAAGCACTGTCTTGATTATTGGGTTAAAAGTGGAAATATTTTTATACCATGACAAGATTATTATTTTTTTTTGGTCTAAATGTGGGCTGGTGAGCAGTGAGTATAATATCACATTGTCTTGTGGTTTGTTCTGCAGTCAAAGGAGTAATTATATGAATGTTGTCTCTTCTTTTTTTTCCCCTCCCCTTTAGCTCCTGTCATATAGTAATTCTCCCAGCACCGGGTTATGAGAGAATTGTATTTATACCAAGGCCTCCAAACTAGTCTGTGTACAGACTCTCACAGAGTCGTGACCAAGAGCTTATTGCGTATGACAACATTTCCCGTAGCGGGTGATATGTTTCGGAGCATTCTGCATCCTGTTCTCAAAGGCTCAGCACTCACAGCTGGGGCCAAATTCTTGAAAGGGAAACATTTTGATGTAGAGCCTGAAATAAGGGACCGCCATGCAGTCATTACCTACCGCTCTGGAAAACCCATGAGCCTGTTTTTGTTGCCTTAACAGTACCTTTGCTTAAACAGCTATATTCATAAAAACATCTTGCCCTTTGTGAACTGACTGTGAATGTTTCCGGAGGACATTATTAAACTCGAACATGTCAGTGGCATAATTGTTTCCATGGAAACTAACATACTTCTAAAGGAAAATAATAAAGCACCCAACAGAGGACATGGGAGAACATAAAACCGGCCGTAGCAGGTTAGAGCAAAGGTCTGTGGAGATGTGTGTCCTGTGTCCAGCAGTGGCCAAGGGAAGGTGCTTGGGGAGGTGTATCAGAACAATGCAGGCACATGGCAACGCTGCTCCAGAAATTCTTTCAGCTTTAGCGGTTTTGGACTCAAATCTTTCCTGAGCCAAAGGTGGCAGCCTTACAAGCAACAGGAATTGTTTTTTGCTACTGTGAAAAGCCCGGCACAGCACGATGATATGTCTTTGCAATCAGGCTCTTGCAACAATATCATTCCGCAGAGAACATGGGGCAATTTGACCGTCTTTAGTTGTTAATTCAGTCCTTCCTCAAGCAAAATGCCTGCCAGCTTTGCTTCCTTAAATGTTTCAAGATTAACTGTCTAGAATTCATCATGGAGATGCTTTAGGGAAGGAACTGGGGTCATAGGGTTTCACTTAGAATGACAGTTGGAAGAGAGCAATCCTCTGTATATTATTACACTCTTTTATCCTAAGAGCTAATCATTTGTTCAATTTTTTTTAATATCACATGTCTAACATAACCTTGCTCGCTTCACCTGCCCTTTGTCCCTGCCCCTGTCCATCTCAATCAGGACGCTCCTTTTAAAACAGGTGGTTAAAACAATGTGCTTCCCCTCTTTAAGGAGGATTGCACACCTTCCTCTAAGTTTGAAGCCAGATTTTGTGCTTTCCAGTTGTTCAAGTGTGTAAAAGTTTTTTTTCTATACATGTTTCTCAGGGCTGAAACTAGGAGTGCCATCTCTGTGGATGCTGAATTGCATCAGTGAAAAGCTTTCATTGTAGCTGGGGAGAAAGCAAGAGGTGTGCCCGTGTGCTCGCATCCAACCTGCTTGACCCCAGGTGAAATGCGTAATCCCAATATTCCACAGATCTGATGAGCTGGTCGTGCTTTGACCATGCTCTGCTGCAGATCTTCAGATGTCCAGAGCATGTGCCATGTGTTTGCGTCTGTGGGCTAGTGAAATACTATGCTGGGAAAAGTCCTTGATTTATTAAGCTTTAAACAAAAAGTCCAACTTGGGTGTTAATAGGAATCTAAATTCAGGTGTTAACCTCTTTGATTGAGAATACATGCCGAGTAATTACAGGAAAGAGGCCAATTTCAGGCACAGCAGTAATTACTGAATTAGTAGAGAAGTTCAAGAAGAGCTTCAAATTTCATATCATTGCTAAGGTTTCTGAGGAACAGCTAATCCTGAAGTGATTGGGCTCCTCACACCTGTATATGTTTTTGGCAACTTCACTTAAATTTCAAAGAAATCTCTGCATGAATAACTGTATAGCCAGACGTCAATATTACTTAAAATGTTGCTTTGTTTTCAAATGCAAAAAAATTGACAAGCAGCCTGGAATTTCAGTGGTAATGAAACTGGGGAGAACAGCTTTTTTTTTTTTTTTTTTTTTTTTTTTTTTGTTTGGGTGTATTTGTTTTTCTTGATGTTGAAGTTTGTGCTCTCTTGCTTGATTCATTTAAGTGGAATCCTCCGGTATAACCTGCTGCATGTAGTGCAGTCCCTCGTGTCTACTGCTTTTCGAATGCTCCTTTCCCAAAGGAAGTCTTCACATTATTTACTTGACTGCATCAGTTGCTGCTAAAACAACATAAGGAAACCCATGTCCTCACTTTCAATGCCAGCGCCATAGTTCAGTCACCAAAACAAATCTTAAATGATACCACTTCAATGTTTGGTTTCAGGCCATTAACATTTATGATAATATTTGTACAGTGTAATAAGTACAGTGCAGGAACCTTTTGGGTTTTATTGGTGGTTTTGGGATAGTTGCATGATAAAGCAGTAGATACAGACAGAGTATATGGCTGGAGGTGCCATTCTGAGAGTGCAGAATCTGTTCCACAAGTGCACATGGCTGTGCACTCACAAGAACAATCTGATGCAAATCCTTAAATATTGAAGCTTTCTATTTAATTCTCAATAGGTACTAGACCATTATTGAATAAGTCTTTCCATTAATACATTTTTGACAACTTTCCTTTGAGAAAAATCCATTTACAGCCTAACAATTCAGATCCTTGAAACAAACTGGTCGTATAGTGATATCAATTAACTAGAGAGTAAGCTACTCCCAGGTTCAAAACTTCTGTGTTTATTGAAAAGACAGATTATGATTGCTTCGGAGAGTACTTAAGGCCACCTTGATAAGGCAAATCCATCCAGTAACTCAGGGCACTTTTGAACTGTTTCATCTGATTTATCATATATCTAAATGGTAGGTTGTGCTGTTAGAAGGAAAAATATCTGATACACAAATTCTGTGATTTTTATCTATCATGAGAAATCCTTGTTCAGTTGATCTTCTTTCCTGCCTTGTGCTGCATCTGGTGTCTTTAAGACAGGATGTCAGTGTACAATACATATTCTGTGTGGTGCATATATTGATACATATACAAGAACAATATAGATGAGAAATTCACCAGGGTTCTGTTTTATAACAAAAATACTGTATTGTATAAAATTTTTCTGATACTCTTTTCTATGGGCATTGATTCTCCGAGTGTGCTGCCATCAGGTAAAGCCACTGTGGAGACTTAGCAGAAAGTAATCCCAAATTGTGAAATCATTCTTGCTCATTAATATCTCCAGGAATTTGAACTGAACAGTGGAACAATTCACACTTGGGTTTGGGTTGTTTTTTATTATCTCCAATATGTAAATCCAAGTCCTGCAGGTTATTTATTTTGCACATATCTGGCATGCATTAATCAATAATAAAGAGAAAGCTGTACAATGATTAAAGGCTCTGCTTGGAATGAATGATGCAAACATTACATTGAATTGTTTTGAATGTATTTATTAAAGTTGCAGATGAAGCTACCCAACTCATTTGTGCAGCTAGCACTTGCAACAGTGGTGATAGAAGATGATGGCTTTAGATTTATTTAGCAATTAAAATATACCGTATTTTTTAACTGTCATTATATTCTCCTTATCCTATATATTATATTAGGCATTGAAAAGAAGTGATGGGATGGAACTGAGGAGGAAAAGGAATGGGGAGGTGACAAGGTAGTGTTTGTGTACAACACCCCAGAGTCTTCCTGAGAAGTCCAGAAAGAAAAAGAGGGTTCTGGCACTTACTGTGCAGAATGGTGAAGTTTGTTGAAATTAAATGTTCCCATTGTCTAGGAGCGGGAATACCCTTGATGTTTTTTTGTCTGTATGTTGGGGGGGCCTGGCTGCTACTCTCAGAGTCATGGTGGGCAGTGTTCAGGCTCCACAGGGCCTGCTGCAGAGATGGTACTGTAGCCTGTGGCACTCGGGGATGGCTGGAGCATGGCTCCGTAAATGACTAACGCAGGGAGATGGTAGTGGTGTCTGTACAAGGTAGTCTGCCTGAGTGAGGCTCTGAAAAGATTTCTTTCCACGGACTCTACAGGGACTGGTCTAGTTTGCACTGGTGAGGTCTGCAGACATCTGTGGTGGGTGGTCTCCCTGAAAGCCCCCGTTGGCTCTGATGTGAGTCATGCTGTGATGATTTTGTCCAACTACACTGACTCTCCCCGTGATCCTAGACTTACTGAGAGTTACTGTTTTTCTGGTTCTGTGTTCAAAAAAAAAAAAAAAAAAAGCCACGGGGGATGGAAAAGGGGAAAATCCATAGGATAATTAAGGACAATAACTCTATACCTGTTTATTTTATCCCATCTTAAACCTTTCTGACATGTACTGATGTCTGTAATGTAAGTGCCCTAAAGGTGTGTGGGCCGTCATATTCTTTGGTGGTGTTTGCTTTAGGAACTTAGCTGTCTGAAAGTTTTGATATTTAAGAGGAACTCCATGTTCTGGCATGATGCGGCTTGCAGGCTTCAGGGAGAAAAACAAGCCCAGCAATGCACGCACTAGTCTCCTTTTAAGCTGCTGGAGGTAAAAGCATAGAAGTTCAGGCACTTAAATGTCCAGACTGAATGTAAAGAGATAAGTGGTTGTATTTGTAATACCTCGGTGTGCTGGCTGATTCATTCAACCAATTAATAAACCCCTGCCCTGAGCAGAAAGCAAAGCCTGTTTGGAAAGGTTAATGTCAGGCGCTCAGACAGCTCAGTTGAAGTTACATTTTTGGCTCCACAGGAGCTCCCTGAGAATCTTGTCATAAAGTCCGCTTCGTGAAGCAGAGCAAAACAATGCAGTAATAACACTTGGTATCTCATCAAAAGCCATCGGAAGATCTCCAAGCACTTTGGACAAATTAGTAAAGCCAGCTCAGCTTTCTCCTTTGCCAGGTAGAACGGGACTATGTTCTTTAGCAAGAGGAAGGCTTTTTCCGTTTTATTTTTTTCCTTTTCCCTATTTTAAAAAAGACTACTTTTTTCCTTTTAAAAAAATATTTTTGAATGTATTCATGTTCTGCATGGTCTCAAAGTGAAAAATTCTCAGGAGGCCACAGCAGGGAAAGCAGCAATGAAAGAGTTTAAAGCAGGAACCTGTTCTGAGGTGCGCAGGAATTGAAGGCAAAAGTGCTATTGGCTGAGCGGGATCTAGATCGTACTTATTGTTTAGCTGAGGCTAAAGAAGTTTCTCAGGATCAAGTCCCACCCCAGCTGGTGGCACTTGGAATTTTTCCATTTATTTTAATGGAGGCAATATCGCCACCCCTAGAGGTTTCACTCAGAACGGAATTAGCTCTTGAGGGTGGGGAAAGATCCACGGAGGGGTTACTTCTGGCTGCCTGTTGTGTTTTTCATGAACACAGATAGGAGCAGCATTGCGCTCGCACACCCTGGTCCTCATGGGGGACTTCAACCACCCTGATATCTGTTGGAAGGACAACACAGC
>JAOXNO010000052.1:1254849-1311306 GCA_028565335.1 Limnodromus scolopaceus | reverse complement strand
TCTTTCCTGTGAGGGTGGTGAGACCCTGGAACAGGTTGCCCAGGGAAGTCGTGGATGCCCCATCCCTGGAAGTGTTTATGCCCAGGCTGGATAGGGCTTTGAGCAACCTGCTCTAGTGGGAGGTGTCACTGCCCATGAGCAGGGGGGTCGGAACTCGATGATCTTTAAGGTCCCTTCCAACCCAAACCATTCTATGATTCTAACTTTCTCAATTTATTCTCTTCTGGCCCTTTTCTGAAGATGATTCTCATTTTTATGTTTCTCCCGCAGATCTAAGCAGAGGTCTGTGTCTTGCAAACAATACTCTTGTTGTGAAAGTAATGAATTCTTTTTTTGATCTGACACGATCAAGCTAAGGTTAAAAGAACACTAAGTAGTCAAGGAAACTCCTACATCTTTACCCTTACAATATTTGTTTTCAGAAGGCTTGAAATGGAATGAACCCTCATAATAATTCCATACCTCATAATAACTTTAATTTGTTTAACAGTTGGATAAAAAGCAAATTAATCACACAAGTACCTTCAAAGGGAGAATTTGGATGTAGCAAATATTCAGCTGTGAAACAGCCATCTGCCGTCGCACGCAGTTCAAGCAGCTAGTACCCCTGAGCAGGGATGTAGCTGTGTATTTGAGCATCCTTAATCCTTTTCAGTGCGAAGGAAAAAGGACTTGTCTGTGGCATTGTGTCTCAGATGAGTTACTGTTAGTAAATTGTGACCACGGCAGCTATTTGACTAGTAACTGTGCATCTATGTATTATAGATGAAAAAGTGCCTTGCTTAATAGCTGGCCAGAGTGAGATCCAATTCCTGGAAGCAGCAGTCAGAAAACAACAAATTCTCCCCAAATTCAGGAGCAGTAAAGGTAATTAACCAAAGGGAATAACTTACCAAGGAGCAAGGACAACTTTACTGTGTGCCTTGTCCAACTTGAGATCCGTTTCAAATCCAGGTAAACACCCTAAAGGGTAGGAGATGATCAATTTGTGACTTTTTGTAGAAGAATTATTATCTGCCTGTGTTTTAACATTATCTTGTTTGATGAGGGAAATTGTTCAAATTGTATCTTTCTAAAATGCTTAACTCTGGGTTGTAAAACTAGAGAACAGATCCAGCTCTTCGGCTGCAGGTACCAGACTGATTTATAGCAGCCAGGACGTGTCCATCTGTCCTTATGGTGGGAATCTGAGAGCAGAGAGCTTTCACTGAGTCCCGGGCCCACCTCGCCTCTGTTGCGACTCCAAATCCCTAGGGACATAAGAGAAAAGGTGAACCAATAAAAGTGTCTCCAGATTGAGAATAAGAGGTCTACTTTGCCCGCAACAACAAATACATGGAAAAAGATCACAGAATTCTCTTTCTGCCTGTAAATCTGGCCCTGAGGCTCGAGGCTCATAGGTTTTACTCGTTCTTTATGGTCTGAAACAGATCCAATGTCAATCAAGGTGAGGAAAGGGGGAAACCCTGCTCTGAGGAAATGTCTGAACAAGAGCCCCCGTGAAGCTCGGTTGTTTAACTAACGAGCTGAAGGAAATCCAGTTTTGTGACAATGCTGTGAGGAAGACAAGAAAGGGCTGGGAAGAGCTGTGGGGCAGGGGCAGCCCCCCTTCCAGCAGTCCCCAGCTCCCCACCCTGACCCACACCAGCCCCTCCCTCTGACAGGAAACTTCCAGGTTTTGGGTCAATCCTGAATAGTTTTGCAGTAAAGGGTTTATTGTGAGAAAGCTTCCTCAGGACCAGGGTAGAAATATTCCCTGAAAGAAGGAAAAAGCCGGCCCTGAGCTGGGCCACCCTTCTGCACCTCCCTGCAGGCCATGGCTGGGGCCCGCTCTGCCTGGAGGCCTCAGGTCTGGTTTGGAGGCCTCAGTCCCTGCTTAATCCTCAGAACGATAAAATGAAATCCCCACACCTCACAGTCTGCTGTGGATTTCTTTCTGGCTAGTCCGGATAGTTGTTATTCCCATCTGTTTGTGCCTCTGATACAGCTAACCTGCTGTGGCATGGCACTGATAAGTCTGGTCAATTGGAAGAAGTTTGTTTTCATCATGCTTGTCCTTACACGATTTATGTGCGGTATGAGTCTCATTAAATTAATAGCCATCATCTTTTCAGCATAGGATACATTTAAAAACATCTGGTCCTAAGTGCTGGGTGTCTTTATCCATAAATGAAATGACAGGGTTGGGAACCTCCTTTCAGCCCTGAAGCAAGCAACAAAAACGCCAAACCCCGTGGTCCCCTCCATTCAAACGTGCTGCTCCTTCAGGGTGCCTGAAAAATTGCCTTCTCCTGGGTATGCAGCTGTTTCCCAAAGCTGACAGTGGTGAGTGTGCCAGAGCACTCTGGTTCTGACCAAAGCTTAATGGCACCTTCCAAACCTGAGGTCCTGAAGAGCAGCTGGAGGTAAGCACAGAGCTGCCCCGTCTCCAGCCTGCTAGCGACCTCAAACAAGTATAACCATGGCTAAAAAATAAACACCCCCAGCCACAAAACTACCTCACGGCCCTCCCCTGAGAGGTGTCTCTGTCAGTCCTAACTTAGAATTGTTCACTTGGCTTCGTGGCTCATATCAAGCAGGAGACTGGGTTGCACATGGTTTTCTTTTAAAAAAAGGGATCCTTATCTGTGGCATGAGGATATCCTGATGAGTAAGGTCCAAAACTAAGTATCTAATACTGCTGGGAGCTAAGTTAGCAGATTGCCTGAAAGCAAGACATTTAAACACCTGCTAATGAGGGCACCAGGTGTTTAACAGGAGTCTGGCTGGAGATGAACAGGTCATCTTTTTTCTGATGTATCAGTCAAGAAATAAAAAAGTGAAAAGGTAGTCATGATCCCACATGAATGAAAGAAAATATACTTGCACTTATTGCTGGTTTGAATTGCTTCCCACTCCAGTTAGTTGAATCCTTTGTTTTATTTTGTTTTGATGTGATTGGGTTGAATGTTTTAGGGTTTAAAAAACTACACTCAGAAGCTTTATTGAGGTTTCCTAATACTTTAGGATTTCGGGTTTCGTGCAGACACTCGTACTGTTTGAATCCAAAGGAATTTAAATTACAGGAGCTGATGGTTAATTTTACCTATGATGTTGTTCATGCTGTGTGCAACCCTCTGTGTGTGTGTTTGGGAGTGATGTTGTAACTCCTCCTAAAAGTTATAGTAAACGTTTCACTACATAAAACATCCAGGCTCAATTCAAAAATCTTTAGCTAAATCGTTGGGCTGTAGCTGTAGGACATGCATTCAGCTGTACGATACTGGAAGGAAGCATTATAGAGCTCAAAACATAATCTTCTGTCTTTCAAACTACCAAGACTGCACTCGCTTTCCTTTTCATAAAGACTTCTCTCATGTCCCAAAAAGCATTACTCCAGACTTCAGATGCAGAGATCTGGATAATTTTCTGTAGGAGAGCTGGTGGAAGACACCCTGAACTAAAACAGTTTAAACTTTTTCTTTGCATTCCATTAAGGTGTTTTTTTCTCTGCAGTGAACTTGGTTTTTTCACCAAGGAAAAGGAAGAGGGAGTATGTGTAGATGTATCTGAGATCTAAGAATCACCTGCGGTTGGAGTGATCTCTGTGGAGAATGTATGTGGCTCTGCTGGCTTCTGCTTCACCTCCTGAGTAATGCAGTTGGTATGTGGCTGCATAATCCGTGGCTGTTGTCCTACATGCTATCCCAGAGTGTCAAAATTCATCTCCTATGAAGGGTCGGCCTGGGATAGTAATGTAGAATGGCATCCAGAGAGGGATTCTGCAACCTGCTTCCTTTATCTGAATTACCTCTTTGGTATTTTCTTTACTGTATTGGTGACTTTGAAAAATAAATGAATCTCTGTCTGAATTTGCTCTTCATTTTTTTGTTCCCTTCATCTCCACTGTCTGATAGTAAGATGTCAATGAAAATTGTCTGAGTGCAGGTGTGTCAAGTGGGTTTGGAATAAGCAAAGGAGATCACTCAGGCCTGGACACTGTCACTGTCCAAACTCTCTTACCTGCCTGTGTTACAGGGATTTACTTTTACCTGCTTTTGTGATTGAAGTCTCTGGAGCAAAAGGGGCCCCTGACTCAGATAACCAGTGCTGTATCAAGTTCACGTAATGTAGCCTATTAAAATAACATTAAATAGTTGGATGGGATGGTCCTTTTACAGTCTTCTTAACAAGGAAGAAACTGATGCCTAAGGCACTGAGCACTGCCTGAAAGATAGAGAGAGCCCTAAATCATTGCTTTCCATGTGTATTTAGGCCGCTAACTCCCGCGCAGCTCAATGCCTTGCGAGGCTGGGCCCCTAACAGAGCTGTTAAATGGGCTCAGCTACAAGAGTCGTTGCAAGTGTGCACCTGTCTAGTGACAGCAAGTTAAAAGATAAGTGCTTGAATAAATCAGTCGACAGGTTTTATGAAAGACTTGGGAGGAGAGAGAGGACAGCAGAAAGTAGCTGTTTGTAATGCTAATAAAAAATGAAACATGTTCTAAAAGCATGTGAGAACAGGCGAATATTAGCAGGTGGCGTAAATGTCCAGGCTTCGAGCAGAGTTCGAGCCGCACTGGGTAAACTGCTTTCTCACGGTTTAAACTGCCCGGAAGATGGTGGTTCAGCCACATAGTCTCAGTGAAGGAAATTGTGATTTAGGGATGAGTGACGTATCTTAGGCTCTGAAGTCCCTCTTGACTTCTTTAACATAGATTCTTTCCAGGACTACTCCCAGCTCCCTAAACCACTTATGCTACGTAACACGCTTGAGCGTTCCTTCTTCAGACAATTTTGGGGGCAAAATCCTGGTCTTTCACCACCTTTCCCAGCACTTCCACAAACCTAAGTATTCTCAGTGGCTGTTCCCATTGCGTTTCAGACCATCAGGAGCAGTTTCCAAGGAGACTACCTCCTTGTGGGTTGAATCTTCAGCAGGTGCATATTAGCTCATTTCCAGCGAAGTCTACAGGGTGAGTTGTTCCAGTTTATTTATGGTATTAAGTTCACTCATCAAACTGTTAGCTGTAGCACAAATGAAAAAAACGTGGTTTAATCTCCTTTGACTATTCTTGAGGGCAACACTGATGATCAGTCTGTGGTTTCAAAATAAATAAACTCATTCTGGCTAGAGAATGTAAAGCCTGTTTGCGGAGCATGCATCGTGTTCCACCACGGGCTTGGGATTTTTATGGAAAAGGCAAGTTCTGGAAAACAATATGTTTGCATGTGATTTCTGTAAGTCTTAATTTTCAGAGCATTAGGAGACCAGCCTGCAGCTCTTCTGCTTGCTTTGTGTAAAATCAGGAACATCAGGATTCTGATTGAAATTTTGCAGCTTTTTTTCCTCCTGTGGCACTTCTCTCTCTGGGATGGCGATACAGGTGGCAATTGTGAAGTAAAGTGTACTTACTTTTTTTCCACCAAAAGCCCAAAGTTAGCATTTGCTACAGACCATTGCTGTGTCTCCCTCAGCAGGTCCCATCCTGGAACTAATTGACTTCCTGTTTGGTGCGTGTGTTCTTGGGGGAGGCATATGCAGTTTTCACTTTAATTATCAGTACAGCAGGCTAGACTTGCCTGTGTATAACATTAGAAATAGAAGAAACGCTGTAGGCAGTTTATGTCACATTAATTTATAGCTTGGGTAGGATTTGGATAACCATATGAATTACTTTACCAGTGGACTTGACCTTTACATGTGGTGGTAAATTTTGCGAAAGAGAGAACAGCAACAATGTATTTAAGGAGGGGTGGAATTTGAATCTGAATGGTCTTGATTTTGTAATAAATCAGCCACAGAATAAACATGTCTCTTCCCTCATCCCCCCCACATATGGAACGATGATTAAAACCAGGACATCAAAAAGGTCGCGGGAGTAAACAAATCTATTTATGACACTTTTTTTTTTTTAATTTATGAGCATGTTTAAAACACTAACTTTGTAATCTCCTTTAATGCACATAAATCAGTTATATGTTTTAATGGCAAAAATATGGGTATGTTCCCCCCTTACCCTTCATAAATATATTTTGGGCTATTTCTTAAATAGCTGTGGCCCTTAATGCGAGGTATAGCATTGCATGTGCCTTGTACTGTTGTATTTCTAACGATAGAGTGTGTGTGTTTCTATCCAGGGAGGTCTCCTAGACCAGACCCTCTCTTCTGACAGTTGCATCCAGCAACATGGTAGTGTTACAAATTCTTTTTATTATTATTATTAATGCAAGGAATTAGCAGCTCTACCCTTTCCGTGCCCCTCAGTCTTCTCTTACAGCTTCTTGACTCTCAAGGACTTTGGCATAACATGTGCAGCTTCATTGGGTTGGGCTGGAAAAGTGGCTTTGCAACTAATTGAAACATGTCATGGCCGTCGTTTTCATATGCAGCTTATTGTAGCATCAAATTTGCCAAGAAAGTTATGTTTAAAAAAAAAAAAAAAAAAAAGAGAAAATGAAAACCTAGATCAAGAATTAGGTAACTAAGTTGTTTGTTGTAGGTTAACAGATGAAATCTCACTGAGGTTTGAATTTTGGGTTGAATTGATACAAAGACATCAATGGTATAGTGAGTTGCTTGTGTAGATTTCTAGTTCAGGTTGAATTCATGGGAGCAGATTAATAACATTCAGAATACGTTGCTGGATGGAATAAGTGAGCTAAGAAACAATGTGAATCATCTTCTAATTACTATTTTGAATGTAGACTAGCATCTCAGAATGACTGTTTCTCATTAAAAGTCTGACCGTACAGCGCTAGAGATAAAACTTCCTGATTTTTTTTTTTTTTTTTCAAATCGGCACTAAAAATCATAAGGATTGGACTGGATCTTCTGAAATTTTTAAAGCAAATTTGGCTTTAACTCATATGTAATTAAAATCTTTCAAGCATCTAACCCAGCCAGCACTCTGATTCAATCGGACTTGGTCTGGAACTGTATGTGTATCTGGATTCCTGTATAATAGCATGGCTTTCCCCCACCCCCATGCTATTAACTAACTGTTGAGCATCACTGCAAATACATATTATGGTGTGACGATTTCCTACTGTATTTGGGTAAATGTTGAGGAAAACATAATGCTGTAACTCTGTTTAGTCAGGCTCTGTACAGATGTAAGGTTAGTCATGGATCAGACTTCGTTTTCATCTCTCCTTCTGCTTCATTGCCCACATATGGGGTTTTGAGCATGAATTATTAATAATTGAATCATTTTAAATGCTGGAGATGCACTGATTGTTGTCAGATTTTAAATTTGTTCCTTTTAATTACATAGTTGCCATTTAATGCACAACATGGATCTAAGGAGTTCTAATTGTTAAAGAACATTTTTCACCTCTCCTGATTGGTATGAGGTAGATTAAGGGTATAGAAAAAGCTCTTCATGAAACCCCCTGAATTTTCTTGTCACCGCTAAATTAACACAATATGAATGTAAAAAATGACCAGGCATAAACATTTTAAAGGATGTATGTTTTTTTAATCTGTGCATTCCTGTACTGTTAATAATAGTGGGGGGCTTCCAATTATTTTACCTGGTAAGTGTAGATAGTACAGGAAAGATAATAAAACAGAGCACACACACAAAGTGAGGATTAATTACTTCATATGGATGAAAATCTGAAGTCACCCTGGAGATGCTATTGCATCTGTTATTGCTTTGCTTTCAGAGGTTGGTGCTGCTGGTAATGTTTCATCAAGGGCCCTGGAAAAATTTACATGCTAAATACTTGAGGCTTGGCTTAATAAAATGATTTTGGAATATGCTAATCATGCTTATTTTGATTTGCTGTACCTGGCAGTTTGTTGGGCCCACTTGCCACCTAAATCTTGGATCAAGGAGGTTCAGTTTGGAGACCATTCCCCAGAGATTTTCCACTAGAACTTCATAGGAAATTGATCAAGGATTTAAGGTAGAAAATCTGTAAAAAATCTGTAGAAAAAGGTAGATACAAAGTGAAGTTCAAATTTCAGCAGAAACAAGTACCTATGGAAACATGGAGAAGATTCTTCTGTCCTTTTTCCTCAACAACATTTGGAAGCTGTTATTTTTCTTTTCAATCTGCGGATACTTCCGTGGAACAGCCTGAAGAGAGTTGAAAATGAGTGGGCTTTGCACAACTTTCTTAAACCCAAAATCTAGGCCTATAATGAGCAATGCTGTAAATAGCTAGGGAGTTTGCTTTCTTTTCCAGATTCTCCCACAGTGGGAAATGTCATCCCTGTCCCTCTCTGTGCCCCTCAACCAGTTTCTCTTTGAGGCTACAAATAAGTAAATGGAGGAAAGCCAGAACCTGGGAAATCCAATGTTTAATTTGTATGGGACAGCTTTCGATTGGGAAGTGGGCATTTGAAAAAGGGATGGATTTGATTTGGATTCACCAAAGGGTAAATATGAAATTCTGGGTGGGAATTTAAAGTTCAGAAATTTTCTCCAAGAGGAATCTGCTGATATTACTGTAGCCAGAGAGAAGCGTTTCTGTTCAGGTAGCAGAAGTGTTGCAGAAATTCCTGTGCTACGGCAGAGAGAAAAATAGATGCTTCCTATTAGGATGGTGAATACACGCTTGATCCTACGAGTGCAGATACAGTCTTTAGAGCCAGAAGTTATGTTAAAACCACCACCATTTTCCAAATGGATGAACTTTTGTAGAACACTAATAGTCAGTGCTTTGTTGCCTAGTTAGTGTCTCTGATAGCTCTTAGAGTGAATTTGAGGAAGAAGTAGGCTGAATGAGGTGTTCACGAGTCAAGGCAAAAATAAATAAATCCCAAACTCAATATCTTACTCCTCTAAAACTCTTCCAGCTACCAAACCATTAATAAACCCATTAATAAGTACTAGTAGAACTGCATAGTACTTGATACAACCTGTGAGTTTTGAAGTATCGATGTGAAAGCTGTTTTCCTTGAGTTCAAATGAAAGGGCTGCAGAGGGGAAGTGGCCTCTTAGACTTCTGTTATTACCATGTAACTTTGGGCCTGGAAGACAATGTGTGATGGTGGTGAGGTTAAACGATTGGTTTGGCCTATCTGCACTCAGACTTGGTACTCTTCTCTCCCAGAATGTTATAGCACTACAGATACTTTAAAAGGAGAATCAAAATGTTTTAATCCTCTGTGGCAGAGAGAGTGTGATAGCAGAGGACACTGCTGATTTGCTGCTGTAAATAGGGAATTCTCTGCTTCTAAAAAAAAAATGGAGGCAGACCTTGGATTTATCTTAGACTTGTGACTGGAGAGATATCCAAACAGAATCCAGTTTGGAAGAAAGAAAATCTTGAGAAATCCATGTGCGTACACAAGAGCATTTAGAGCAACATCCTTTGGTATGAACAGCCCTGCTCCAGTGCACTGTGGCAGGCTCTGCACAATTACATCAGTTTTTGCTCTCAAAACCACGCTGATGATACCTCGTAGAAATTTTTATCTCTTCCTCCTCCTTTTTTTTTTTTCCTATTTTTTCTAATGATTTGTTGAAACTGGAGGAGTCATTTTAGCTTTACATAGCATGAATTCCAAATCTGTTCTACTGGGACTTCTCGTGGGTATAGGAGAATAATTAAACTATTTCAATACTGCAAATGATCTCACTTTTCTTTCACCTTGCCCCAGTATAATATTAACTACTCATCATTTACATACCTAAAATAAGAAGTTTCTGAATACTGAAGAAGTCAGAGTGTATTATGAAATCTTAGTTTCTCTTACATTTTCTTCTGGAGTTGGTTCTCAAAAGCTGTACATAGTCATCTATCACTTCAATTTTATTATGGCATTTAAATATCAAAATAATAATATCTAAATTCATGCTAGGTAAGAATCTAGTCCTATAATTTGAGCTGTAAGCTTAGCACCACTGAAGTTCGTAAGATTCTCCAGAGTTACAGGATCTGGTTGGGATCAGGACCTCTGGAATTAGCGCGACTAGGAATTAGTCCACACACAAAAGGGCTGTGGGAGTAGGGAAGGATTTGCAGGCCTGGCTGTATAATCTGTCGAGTCTTCCTGCTGTAACCTATCTGGAATTTTAGCAAGAAAACAATTTTCACAACTTTTGATGCTTAACCGATTTAAACTTTCAGTTTGCAACCTGATAAACTTTGCAACCTGTTGCAGCTTTGAGATTTTATTGCTTCTTGCTGCTTTCATTCACCATATGGTCTGCTATTCACAAACCCTGCCCTAATGAGAATTACTCTTGCAGGTAATTTTCTAATGATTGTCTTGGGATAAACAAATTTTTCATACTTGTTTTGCTAATGTATTCAAGTAGGTTCACAGGGGAAAAGATTAATCATCTAAAAAGCAAGCCGGTGTCTTTCATTATGCTAAAGGATCCAAAGATGATCAGAGCAAAGCCACTCGTTGCTATGACAGCAGATACCTTTTTCTCCCTTTGTGAGGTAAATGGCAGCTCCCAAGCTGATTGGCTAAAATGAGCTTATCCTGGTGACCAACCATAGGGAGTTAATTTCATCAGAAAGAGAAAATGGTGGGAAATCCTGCCGTGATTGTACAAAGGAATTTTCATTAGAAGCCAACGGAGTCAGGGGTTCTCTTTCATTATAATTAATATGTTCCATCTAATAAAATAATTTAGGAGAGGCAGACAATAGAATTAGGCTATCTATTATTTTGTATATCCACATAAGCTTTAATCTGTTTTCTACTAAGACCTACATTCAAAGTAAAGCAACCCTTATTTTCCCCATAATACCTCTATTACGGAAGACTGTCATCACGTACCTGTTTGTATAATTGGAGATAAGCTAACTGCAGGCGATACAAAGGGCTGGCGTTCTTACAGGTATTTGCTGGAAACACTCCTGCTCTCTGGAAATAAAGGACGCAATAAACTTTAAGTAGCAACATTTCCCTTTGGTTTATGGTGGTAATTCACATCGTATTTCTCACTTTCTCTGCGGAGGAGGTTTTTATTTGGGTCAGATTCAAGGACAGGGGGTCCATGTCAGTTCACAGGTGAAAGGAAGGAGTTGTAATGAGGCATTAGGTAACAAGGAAAGGACCTGCACCAGCTTGCATGAGGTCTCACCTCCTGTGAGCTCTCAGCTGTGGCCATCTCATCCAGTCTTTCAGGTAGGATTTACCTTGAAGAGGTTGGACTCAGTTATTTCTGTACATATTGCTGTTCACAGGTCAAAAAAGAGCTGGTAAGAGTCTTATTAAAAGCTGTAAATTGCATACTAACAATTGAGTATAAGTCAGTGTGGTACAGGATGTAAGTTTGAGATGTTTTACCTGCTGTAGAAGGTCTGTTTTCCTTTTCACTGATTGCTTTTAACTGACATTGGTCAAGAGAGATTAAATTTGACTACAAGACTTTGTACTGCAAGGGCCAAAGAAAGAACATCATATTTCAGAGAAAACTTCCGCTGTCTGAACCCAAGCTTCTTTCTATGGTTGCTTTATAGCTTATTTTTAAGGTCATTTGGGGGCTTTAGTCATAAAAGCATTTGTACCTGTTGCTTTATTTGATTCACATGTCTGCGTTTTAGAAAAAATGATGTAAAATGATGAAGCATTTCAGCTTACTGGGCATGTAGTAGATTACAACCCCTTTCTTGGTTGCTGCTAGATGCTTATCAAATATGTGCTGCCACAGGAGATACCAAAATCTCTATCATCTCAAACTAACGCAATAGGAAAACTGGGCCCTGAGATACTAATTTTTAATATAAAGCATGATCTTAAAGTCACTGAAATCACTGATTTCAGTTGGTTTTGTATAGTGCCTATACTGAAGGTTTCATAAATCTGTAGTATCCTCTGCAATTGTCATTGTGTATCTGTGGCACGAGAGAAGAAATCTAGAATTAGGTAATGTGATACAATTACTGTTCTTGGTGCTTTAAAATGCAAAGGTCAGGCAGTGAAGTATTAGCTCGTATACATCTGATTTATTTACCCTTCTTACACATCAAGGGGAAAATACGGGGCTGTATCCAACATAAGGAGAAAACCAAGACAGTGGAAAGTTTAATTACTTGCCTGGAACCGCAGTGATTCAGTTGCAGAGATGAGATTACAACTCAGGAGCTTCTGGCCCTTTGCCCAGGCACTCCCAGTATCACGGAGCTCTTAGTTTACGTGTTATTCTACTAGGACACTTCCAAGACCCGCTTTTCTGCACTGTGTACGAGTACACATGCAAAAACCTTTGTGGGCAAAATGTACATGTGTCTTTCCATTTGACCCTGCTAATTAAATATGTAAATCCACAGCTGAGGGACTGTTTGCCTTCCTCACGTGCAGTCGTGGTACCGTGGCGGGCAAATCGGCTGTGTGACTGTAACTTGCCTTTTTGCGTCTGTAAAACTCCTGGGAATCCTACCCTTTGTTTGGCTTCTCAGGTTGGTGTAGGGGAGCTGGCTCATCCAATTTGTGAGTGGTGATGTGGTAGCTGAGGTAAGGGCTACAAAGATGATGAGGGGCCTAGAACATCTCTCTTACGAGGAAAAGCTGAAGGAGTTGGGTCTTCTTAGTCTGGAGAAGACTGTGGGGGGATCTGATCAACACCTATAAATACTTAAAGGGCAGATGTCAAGAGGACGGGGCCAGTCTTTTTTCAGTGGTGCCCAGTGACAGGACAAGAGGAAATGGGCACAAACTTGTACATGGGAAGTTCCATCTAAGCATAAAGAGTAACTTCCTTCCTGTGAGGGTGGCAGAGCCGTGGGACAGTCTGCCCAGAGAAGTGGTGGAGTGTCCATCTCTGGAGACATTCAAACCCCCCTTGGACACGTTCCTGTGTAACCTGCTCTGGGTGGACCTGCTCTGGCAGGGGGTTGGATGAGATGATCTGCAGAGATCTTCCAACCCCATAGCATTCTGTGATTCTGTAAGACCGGCTCTTCTCTCTGTCCTGTCTTGCATATGTTTAGCTGTTAACAGGAGAACAGGCATCAAGCTCAACCTTTAATGTCTTCATGTGAGGTGTCAAATCCTAACTGCAAGTCCATGAGAGGTGTGTAAGCAACTGCTTGAGTTGCCCTGACATGGCCATCATCAACAGCCAAAAAAGGGAACCATAAAAAGTGTGTGCAGCCTCTCCTAGATTAAGCCTTCATCCTTTGGGATGTAAGTCTTTGTGTCTGTAATCCCAATATTGGTCTGTCTTGAGTTGAGCGTGGGACTATATGGTGATGTAAAGATATCAAACATGGCTCTCAAGGAGTTAACGCGGCTACATATCTCCAAGGACCATTTTTAAGGCTAATGTGAGAATATCTACTCAATGGTATCCTGGAACATAAACATGCCTTTTTATATGCCTGTGCTGTAGGCTTCTAAGGGCATGAATTTTGGGGAGAGCCTCTGAACATAAAATCTGGGTGAGTAAGGTCCCTTGCAGTTCTGTGAATCCAGCCCTGACTCCACACGCTTCAATGTTGTGAGCCTCCCAGGGAGGGCTGTTACATCAAAGCCAACTGCTTCCTTAAAAATTGGCATGTTTTCTTGTTTTCTTCTGTAGAAGGTGGTGTTCTCAGGTGCACTAAACCTCGCTGAAAGTGGCAAGTTTAACCACCGCCCTTAACTTCCATTAGCAGTAAGAGAGTTAATCGCTTGTTTCCCCTCCAAACAAAAGTGGATGCTCAGGAATTTCAGTCCTTTCCCCAAGAGGCCCCAGTGGGGTGTTGCTTTGGGAAGGACCAGTGTGCGGAGTGGGAGAAATGTGCCTGGGAGCTCTCTCAGCCCGATGCAGGTTTTGGTGGTGAAGCCAGGTTAAATTTCCACCCGCTGTGCTGGCGCGTAACACAGCGAGCGGGGTGGGAAACTGGGACAGGGGCAGGAGCGAGGACAGGTTGGGAAAGAGAGGAGAAGGGGTATCCTTCCTTAAACTTCCTAGAGCTGTGACCACACATTTATGTGCTATTTCTTCTCATTCCATCAGGAAGCTGACTTGGAGCCACCTGCTTAGAAATCTTTAGAATTTAGGTATCTGTTCAAGTCTAAAAGAGTAAAAACTGGTTTATCATAAAAATGGAGTGAAAGGAAAACAAAGCAGTTGGTTGTCTCTGTGGCAGCTCACACACAAATTTGGTTGTAAATGGTTTCGGAATTTTACAGTCCTTTGAGACTAAGGTTTTGGTTCAGTCCATGAGATAAGTACCTAACCACCAAGAGTGGATCAGAAACTTGGACTAAAATTTCTACAAAGGTAATAAATATACTTGATTTAGGGTCTGCCTTGGTCCAGTGCGGGTAGAAATTTATATACTTTTTATAATAATTTATAATTTATATACTTTTGATAACTATCTTCAGAATTCTCAGTAAAAAAATGCACCTCAAAGCTAGGCATTTTTAAATTGTATTTTTCCAAGGTGATATTCTATTTTAATTCCATTTTTTTAAACAATGGAAATGGGACGAATTTTTTTGAAAAGAACAAAAACAGAGCAGAAAGTTTTTTGATTTAAATTATTTTTTCCATTAGCCTATTCTCTGTTTTTTCAACTGGAATTTAAGATAATCTGTCTTTAAAAAGCAGATGAACAGAATTATCTAACAATGGTCGAGAAATTACTTCTGAATAAGCGTTTTTCTACCTGGAAAGTTGAAACCATAGTTTCTGAGGTGAGCGGCAACTTGTAATGTGCTCATTGATTACAGAACTTTATATGTTTGAACTCTCCAGAAATATGATCGTCTATGTAAATTCCAGGTGGAAACACCTGTAAATACCTGGCTTTGAATGTTTTCTCATAAAATGCATTAATGAGACGCAAAGGCTGCAGTGGAGCTGATACTGGTCTGCTCTTTGTAATGGTCTTATTAAAGTACTGCATGATTAAAATGGTAGGACTTGGCTTCAAAATTCCAGCATCAGCCTCAAGACTCTGCTTTTCAGTGCTTTTGAATTAGGTCAGAACGGGAAGATAAAACGTACTATTGTGGCAAGAGAATCCATTTACAGCCTGCGCTGTCAAAACCTGAGCGATGACTCCCCTCCTAAGAACGCTGTTGATGATGTATTTTCTGACACCAAACAATTTCTATTTTTGCCTCTTTAATTCTACCGTTGCGTTTCTGTTCGGTGCCCTTCGATTTGTGCTCAATCTCCCTGTACTTTGTCAGCTGTAATTCTGTCACTTCCAAGGTACACTTGGAGCTTTCTTGCAACCGTTCTGACATACTCATAACAGGTACAGTTTTCCTTTGACAGTATCTGTTTTTATCAGCGTGTGGGCTGCTGCCAGTGATTTACAATCAGATGTTAATAAAATTTGTCTGTTACCTGTACTGTGTTTGTTTAAGTAGCTACTCTGAGTCTTTTCATGAGTTGCTCCAAATAAGATCAAAGGGTTGAGAAAAATGTTTGTCAACTGGAGAAGTTACAGCGGTGGCGTTCTTGTAAACTCAGAATCTGAAAAATCCGTAGCTAGTAAAGTGCTCTGCACACATGATTAATGACTTAATGGGAGATGACAAGATAGAATACTTTTTGGTAAAGTTTCACCTTAAAAACAAAGAGTAATCTGTTTCAAGCTAAGAGGGAAGGGGGAAAAAAGAAAAAAAGAGAGTGTCAGGCTAGATTTCCCCTGTAGATACCAGAAGAGCCTCTGTCCCTGCCATTGAAGGCAGCAGCTGGTAAGCAGCGAGCAACTGGAGAAAAGGACCTGCCTTTAATCCAGCACAATGTTTTCTTGTGCCCATTTTACTGTAAGTCTCAGTGGCAAAGGGACAAAGGCTGTTGACTGATCTCTGCAATTACCTCCTTTAATATTGCTTTCACCTGTCTGCCCAGAGTGGTGGATGAGGTTTAGGTAAAGTCTGGGTAAAAATGCCCTTTTAATAAATAAATAAATAAAGCTCCCTCTCTGTTATCAAGCTGCTCTTTTAGACCTTTGAATCTATTTTGGAAGAGTGCAGGGGATGTGATTGAAACTTAGGGAGAGTCTGAACTCCAATAGCAGCAATGCAGTCAACGGTTTTAGCTGGAATACCCTTAATATTTCAATATTTGAAAAACCCTTAGTATTTCAAACTTCTGTGTGCAGTTTGCACTGGGAAAGAAAAGGTGTCTTTTTTCCTTCTTTTTTTTTTTTTCTTTTTTCCGTTTCTGGTGTGTGTGCGTGTGGGGTGGTATCTCTTACGTAGTGTGACTCAGAGGCAAGCATATTTAAAAATAATCGTCCAGTGCACTCTTTACTTGGAGGCTTTACAAAAATGTGATCCTTTAAAAATAATCAAAGATAATCCAAGCTGCTGTTTATTTCTAACGTGGAAGATGCAAAGATAAAATTGTGTTTAATGAACTGTAGATGGAAGCCTTTTCCTTTTATCTGAGGAGATGGCACGAGGAGGCACTGCATGTACCTTTATACTCTGACTCAGTGCAATGGATCTGAAACCTAATACCGAGGCCCGTTCTAGGATACAGGTGACTGTAACAACTGGTGTTTTGGTCCTTATTTTCTTAGTGATTTTTGTGGAAAAGGTGACAACTGGAGTATGTGCTGTATCAAGGGCTCAATAGGGTGATGCAGTCACAGTGATGGATGCACCCTTGATTGGCCAATAGGTAGCGTTTCTGTAAGTACAGATGTTCATGTATCACGGGACACTGCCTCGCTCTTTCCCTTTCATGAATCCAGGGCTAGGGGGGAAATCTGCATCTGAATTTCTGTTTCTATTGGAAGACGGTCCCAAATCTTCTCTAATACTGACCTCCAAGAGCCCAACCACCCTCTTAGTTTCCCTGGTGTTACACAGCTCGGTGCTGATGCCACTTCATGTTTACTTCCATGGTTTTTCACCCCAGAGCCCTATCTTGCTGGACTAGCAAGGAGTTACCAGACTTCTATGTGAACTTCTCTCTCTGGATAGCGTAAAAACTATTTTGTGTGAATTTCTGTCACATATGGAGCAGGAGAAATTATGATTCCCCAAACATACCCTTCTCTTCCTTCTCTGATCAGTTGTGGTTGTTCTCGAAATATTTTCTCTAAAAATAAGATGCTTGAATCGCAAGCCTGCGTAGTGTATTCCAAGAGGGGAATTCCTAGGGTGTGGTGAATTTTTACAAGAGACAGACTTTTAATAGAAGAGGGAGGCATTCCTTTGAAGTGCTGGCTGAGGAGAGGAGGAGCTGGGAATCTCAGAAGGCCCAATGCAACCAGTGCATTTAGTTTGGCTTAAAAGGTTTGTTATTTGTGGAATGCTAATGAATTTTTATAGTAGAAAGTAATCTGAGGATGGCTAGGTTTATCTTGTGTCTTCTCACTGTTCCCTACACTGCAAAATGAATAAATAAATAATAAAAAAGCAAACTCACATTAGTGTGGTCTAAAACTAGCACACAGGTGGGCTCTGCTAATGCTTCAGTACTTTCTCCTATCTGATCTTTTCTGAGAAAAGGAATATCTTTGCTGTCACTGCTTAAGCACCTGACGTTGCATAGGTATGGGTAATTAAGCCTCTTAATCTTTTTTTCTTCTCTGTTCTTTTTTTTTTTATAAATATCTGGTGGTTGCTGTAAATTTCTATTAAAATTGGACAAAGCATTCTTATAAAACATGTTTTCTCAGATTGAGGGCTGATGGCAAACAGCTGTACTAAAAGGGAGGTTAAAGGTTAAAGAAAAATAAAAGGTCTAAGTATGGTGCACTTAGGTGTTTTTTTTTTTAAGAGGTACAGATACAGTTGTACATAATGGTTTCAAAGCCAACATACCCAGGCCTGAATTTCCTTCCCAATTCAACATTTCCTTCTTACTGGATTAAAAGAAAGTTAGCTTCTTTGATTTTTGTTATTATTACTCAGGGCATCCTTGATTGAAGGTGATGTTGGTCTGGTTTGTAATGCCTGTGGGTCACTTCAAAGACTGGGAATCCTGAATGAAGACTCGCTCATGGTGTTTTATATTCCACTGATTTGGAAAACTAAAAAGTGCCAGTACATCAGAAAAAAATTTCAAAATTTGATTTCACTAAATAGATTAAAATGTAACCGGGGGCTGTTTAAAGTCATTTAGTTATTCACAAAGGAAAATTCAATCTAAGTAATCTAAGTTGAAAACTAAGCAAAATTCCTGAGTCTCCAGTGAGAGATTATATGAAGCTGTATGGACTGGTGCTTCTGCAGAAGTTTGGGATGAAATATTATGCCCTTGCCTGTCCTTCCAATCACCCAACAACTTCTTATGTCAGTTTTCCACTTATGCCAATGGGCTTAATACACATAAGACAGAAGAGCATGGAAACCTATTGCTTTCAGTCCATTTTTCCTTTAAAATATTGTGCTTCCCAATTAAAAGGCAATGCTTATCAAGAGAGGCTCTCTGCCCAGCAGAAAGGGTCTTTCAAAGCTGATCTAATCTGCTCTGGGTGTCTAATGAAAGCCTTCGTGTTCGCTATTTATTCCTGGTTCTCAAACTAGAGAAATAACTGGAAATTTCCATTCTGCATTAATCTTTTGTAAGTGCATGTTGACTGTTGACTTGCTTTAAGAGTAAATAAGGGAGGTTTTGTTGGTGTGTGTGGGTTGTTTTTTTTTTTTTTTTTAAAAAGGCCCTGTCGGGCTTGGTTGACCTTGATGTATCAGCTCCATTCATTATTCTCCTGCAAGGTGCTGGTTCATTTCCTACATCCCAGTGCTAAGTAGAAAGGGACCAGATAGCAGAGGGGCTACTGCTCGCTTCCTGTCAGCTGCAGTCAGATGTCAGGCCAGGCTTTCTGTTCTCTGCTTTGATTGATAAGCTTGAAGGAGTCCACGGCAGGTATGCAGGTCAGGGGATAACAGCTGGAAAATATGCACCCAGCAGAGAGACCACACAGAGAGAGACCAAATTCTTTCTCGCTTCTTGCTGCACGATTTCAGGATAACTTGGTGGTTAGCACAACGGGATTTGACATTTGACGCAGTGTGTAATCTCTGGATATAGCCATATAATTATGCTCTGCATTCTACTCGACTGATAAAATACTCTATTACAAAGTGGGATGATGCTAATTGTTTCTTACTTTAATTTTAGCTGCAAAATAATATCCAAGACTCAGCAACAACTGTCAATATGCTGTTGGGGATTCAGAGATTTTACATATAATTGTGAACCAGCTACATCCAAAGGGTTTGACAATTCCTGCCCCTCACTGGTCAGAGAGAGAAAAGTTGCTAAGGACGGGAAAAGTCAGGAGGAACCTTCTCCCTGCTCAGAGGCGGGGACGTGTCAACAAGCCGTGGCAGCCATGCTGGTTTGGCATCACTGGAGACGATGTCTTCTCTTCCCTGTATCAACATTGGGTTTCTACACGCTGCAGTAATTAGAAACAGGGAGTGACATTGGAGAAGAAGTGATCTCAGGGCTGCCTGAAGAGGCAGAAGTTACCGCCATCTCCTCTGTGAGAGCTGCCTTCACACCTCTGATGGTAAATTAGAGATAAAACTGGTCCGAGGTCACATCCTTAGTTTTGATGAGTGGATGGCCCAGAACTATGTAATATCAGCTGAGGCCTGGACTTTGCTGCTTCCAGAATAAGATGTAAAATAATATTAATAATGAGATCTGAGCTCCTTCCTACAGTGAATTAGTCTGAAACGAATTTTAAGACAGAAAATAGGGGCAAACAGCTGCTTCTGACAAAGATATTCTCTTGCTCTTGTGTTTTGTGAAGAAAGAACAAAACTGTATAAATGATGAGTTGGTGATTGGCCCTGAACAGTGACACTTGTGCAAGAGTTGTGAACACCCTCTCAGGAACTTTTACACACATGTATAGCTAGAAACAGCAATAATCATGGACAAATTGGGTTTTGTGTGCTCTTTTGTTAACAGTAACCACTGAAGCATGAATAGACCCTACGGAGCGTATTTAGTGATGGATGTATGAGGGTGCTCTCCATGTTCAGTAACAGGCAGTTGTCTGGCAGAGGCGTAATCCAGCCGTAGTAGAACGAAGGGGTTTCATGTTCTGATTTCACAGATATAATTGAAACAAAGGAATATTAATTGGCTTAGTTTATTCAGGGTGCATTTATGAAAAGTAGTAGTGTGGTATTTCACCAGTCTTTCTCTACTTTTCGGTGATGGAGACTTGGTGGCAAATTTAAATTTAGGTTCCCTAAGCAGTAGCTGTTAAGAGCTCTGACCTCTTGTTTTGAAACCAGTAGGTTGATTTCTACCAGTGGGACCCCCTCCACTGGATGTTAAACAGGCAAACAACTTCACTGGGAGTTTTATAGGAGTTCTGGTTTCAGAGTCAGGTATTTGTAATGTACCTGCGGGTAGCAAGTAGTACTCCTCCTCTTCAAAACATCAGCCTGGGCTTTTAATTGTGTAATTCCACCTCTTCCCTTCCTGGCTCTCCCCTCTCCTTCTTCTCCAGCCCCTTTGCAGGTGTCTGGTCCGACCCGTCAGGTGGGTCTCTGTTTGCCTGTCACCTCGGGAGCTGATGGCCTTACCCAGGGACGGCTGATTGCACAGAGCGGAACAGCCTTCCTCTGAATTGCAGGTGTGAGCAATCGGCAGAGATCTCTGCTAATCCCGGGGATAGGGGAGCACCCTGGGCTGAAGCAGGCACGCTCAGAAAGGGCTAAATGAGGTGCAAAAGGGGAAAAAAAGACAAAATTAAATGCTGTGGTTTCCTTCTCCCAGGTGGCTTGAGTTATTTAGGGCTCATAAAGTGAGTTGCTCTTGTTTTTTGGCAGCCCATGATGATGGAGTTTTGGAGCACGGCTGGGAATTTATTTATATACATATATGTATGTATGTATTTATATGAATATATTTATTGGAAAGTCATATTCCAAGGACTTTATAAGTCATTGGAAAAATCCTGCCCGCTTTAAGAATTCTGGGTTTGAAGCAAAAATGAAACTCATTTATGCTTTGTCTTCCTCTGCATCTGTGGAGATTGAGTTTTGGGCTTTATCATACCTGGGGCCCAAGAGCTCTGCTGGGTGCTAAGTGCCTTTGAGAGTCTTGGGAGCAAAGGGGGATGGATGCACTGAGAGATCGTCTGCTTTGGGCATCTGAAGCATTGTGCAGGCCATATGCAGGGAGAAATGCTGGAAGGCAGTTGGGTGTACAGAAGAGAGTGTTATAGTAGGTAGGGGACATGAGAGAGATTTAGGAAATTTAATTATAGGGTGAAAAAGGAGGTGTTGCCAAAGAAGGAAAAATGGGGTTACTGGAGTGGGGAGAGAGAGGGCAGTAGAAAAATGTAGAGGTGATATATCCCATGTGAACTGGATGCCTTTGATCTGCTGAGTAAATATTTATTTGCTTTATGAGTTTTAAAGTTCCACTCAGGCTTTATCTTCAGGGCTCTCCTGAAATCTTGAGAGTTACAAGTTATTTTTTTTTAATTTGTCTTTTAAACTTTCCATATAATCACAAGATGCCAGATGCTGAGATTCAGAAAAACATACTATTAATATACCCAGACTCTAATATCACAGTAGCATATATCTATAAAATTAATTTGCTGACCTTTAATATTAACAACCTGTAAATCTGACATTTTGCTAAAATCACTGAAAGTTAAGCTTTCTTATAGAAGGGACAAATTTAAGCTGCAATGTATCACTTCTACACAGAGGTCCAAATTCTGTCATTCAGGGAAAGGGCTGCAGGTTATAGCCCTTTATTTGCAAACAGGGAAGGGCGCTTACGCTAAGCAAAGCGTGCCTCGAAAAACTAACAAGAAATTGGAGAGGTACAGAGAAGATTAAAGTATTCCTCAGCAAAGGGGGTTAATCCAATTTCTTGGCACCAATTTTTCTGCACTTAAGAGGAGATTGTATTCTGCATTCCTGACCCATCAGGTGTGAGCTAGTTTAATGCAACAATCACCTGTGTTTTCTTGATAGTTATTTATCTCTAAGCATATATTTTACAGAGGGAAGTGTGATACAGTGGTATTTCTGTTCTTCCCCTCCTTCCACACACACAAAATCAAACTGACTCTGTAGTTTGTGTTCTCCGAGACCCAAGAGACCCCTCTTCGACTTTTATTCCCCTCTCCTTGGCTGGCCTGGTATAATGTCACTTTGTCACACTTAGGCTGCTTGTACTGTAACCTCTCCTCCGCATTGTGGAAACACTCCAGAAACACAGGAGATGCGTACACAGGTCCCTACCTCCACGAGTGTAAACTGAGAGGACAAAAACAGACCCAGAATAAAATAAAGACCTGTAACATGTGAGTAAAGTGACCAGAACAATGGCTGGATTGTAGCTTATTGTTTGGTTTTCAAGTTAAAATCCCCAAGAAAATCCCTCCTGTCAATTAAACTGGAAGGGGTGTAGGGCTGGGGCCTCTCGCTCTCCTCCTCTTGCAGCTTCCTCCCTCCAGCCTGGAAGCAGAGCCTGCCCAGGGGATGGTGTTGAAGCCAACAGAAACCTTTTTATTGACCACGGGGTGCCTGGGTTGGACCTGTCAGTGCTAGTTTCTAGGGGGATCTGCTGAAGTAGGTCTTTGGGAGAGGTGAAGTGCTTGAGGATCGAGCCAGCCAAAGAACAGCATTAATGCTCAGGTATCTTTAAAAGAGATTTGGTTTTTTGCCTCTTCCCCTCTAATTCCCCAATGTGAAATGGATGCAGATGTGTGGAATGAATTCATCTGGGATTTAGAAACACCATTTTCTTTGTGTACCCACCCACATAATTGCTTTCCTTTCACGTACTGCACTCCTGTGCACACCTGTGGGATGTTGGCAGGACCTCCTGGATATTAAATCTACTGAACGTATGACCCATGTCGCTTTCACAGGATGGGAAAGGTACCGAATTACACCTGGCTACCTTGATGGGCAATCTATTGCATTCCTGCCTTCATCTTCTGTATCTTTTGCCTTGTGTTAGAGCTGTGTGATGGGAATCAGCACTAGTGTGTCCCTTGCAATGTACAATTTTGGTTTTTTTGTTTATTCATACTTTAACCTTCACGATTAATTGGAGTATTCCAGTTGCTGGGATTCACTTATTTCTACAGGGAGGACGAGGATATTATTTATTCTGTCACTAAGCATACCTATAAAGGAAGTAGGAATAATGCTCATCTACTGAGATAAATCAAGTACTGTTGGGGTGCTCTGGGACAGGGCCAGCAGGTATCGTGCAGGACATTGCAGAGAATTCCAGCTTTCTGGAGCAGGTGGAGGCCAGGCAGGACAGCATAAGGCATCTCAGGCTACGTGCTGTGGCCTGGCTTTAGGCAATGGAACCAAGCTTTAAGTAAAGGGAGATTATAGGTGTCTTTTAGTTTTAAGTTTTCAGCTTTCTAGACTGTATTCTCCTACTTGCATGCTTTTGACCATTTCTTAGATACGATCCCAATAGCTGTGCTTCCTTCTCCCAAATAGCATCTCCTTTGGTTGTCCCACAGTCCTTAAGTGATAAGCAGTTACAGCGCTTCTGTGGTCCCTTGCCTCCTCTGTTTCTGTTCAAGGAGAGAAAATCTGGCAAACTTGGGGCAACCTGGATCATGCCAACAGTGTTAAATGAGTACAATTTGGAAAGATGCCATAGAGAAATATGGATTGGGGGTAGACGGCAAACTTTAGCCACGTAGTAGTCAGTCTTTGTGTAGTCTGATAATGATCTTGTGGTATTATGAACCCTTACCTGCTGTTGCTTTTAGGATGAATTAACAGTGGAGCAAAATGACCTAATGTTGCTGAGCAGTAAAAATTGGAACTCTGTGGATTGTAGCTTTGAATCTTTTTGTGCATGTGTTCATGAAACATATTCTCCTACAATGGCACCATGCATATAAAATGTCATAGATAACGTCAGCCAGGAAGAACAAGACAATATCTTTCTTACTCTCCTTGTTGCAGTCAATTTTACTTATTTGAATGTTTCATCATAAACTAATGCACAGTTCATTATATTTCAACATGAGTTTCTGTAAGGATTTGTCTGTTTCTCTAAGAAGTGGCACAAATACTGAAGTCATCTTTATACTAGATGACATATTCTCACTCTTCTAGACAGTTTTGGAAACATTGGTGACATCACTGATGAGAACAGGAGTTACAATCATTCAAAAGCAAAGAATGGAGAGGAGGGAATTCCTGCACTGCTGTGGCTTGACCAAAACTTTAGGACAGAAGGGAAACAGGAGTGATGTATATAGCCAAGATTACAGGTGAATTAAATTACCCAGGGTGGAACTTACGCTGGGGATGACAATATTGACTTGCAGCAGTTTGCAGTGCAGCCTTTTTCTCCACCATCCCCAACAACAACTCTTCTTCCCGTGTGTTACCTTGTAGGTCTAACAGTGTTTCTCACCTTGATGCCTGTGTCTGACTCGAGGAAGAACTCTAGTCGAGGAAAAAAATGATACTATAGGCTCAAGTATGTAGGACCTGTGTTTTGTTGTTTATAAGAACAACAGCTCCAAGAACGACCCCGCGATACTGTGGGGAGAGGTGGCCCCGTTCCTGACTTACAGGAAGAAGGTCGCTTACTGATTTACCAGCACCATTTCTTAAACTACTTAAGATTTTCCTTGGAAAGTCCTTCATCCAAATTCTGATAACTTCTAACCTTGCTTGGCTTTCATGGGACTTAGTGGAACCACAGTCCAAAGTATGTTTTGGCTGCATAGTATCGAAATGCTGGATGGTTATGTTACATAAAAAATAATTTTCCCATTTGTGTGGTGGCATATTTTCTTTTCTTTTTTTTTTTTTTCAGTTACAGATTACTTTTCTACTTTCTTAACTTCCCCAAATATTCCTTTCAAGGAAGAAAACGGTCTTTAACATGTGTGTGTTTTAGAGATATGGGATGTTGGAAAGACCAATCCAAACAGATAGCTAATTTCCCACGACTGTCCAATTCCCAATCTGTAAAGCACTTTCACACCAATCTGCAAGGCTGGAAAGTGTCCCTAACCCCACAGCATGGGGTTCCTGAGACGGGGCCTACAATGCTAACTATTTTTCTTCTGGTTCTCTCTCAATTTGGGAGCATAGAGCTTGGTTCTTCTTCCTAAAGTCAATGACCATGTATTAAAAAAGAGAAAGAAAAAGATAGACTTCCCCGGGGAGCATATGGAAGGAAATAAAACAATTTGCTTGCAAATGGGAGGTAATTGGTATGTTAATTAAAGTCGACTTTACCTCTCTTAATGTTAACCTCCTGATTTTCTCCAGTGTTTCAGGTAGGGGAAAAGAATTTATTCTTTAGTATTCTCAAGAATGAGATTGGATAATAGACACAAATGAAGTCCAAACCTAGTACAAAAAAACATGAGAAGATATGTCTCCCGGCTGCTTTCCTAATACAGCATGAGGAGGACGAGATAGTTATCTGAGCAGTCACTCCACAGCTCAGACTTCAAATTATAGTAATTATGACAATTTGTGCCAATAGCCATGAGGTGGGGTTTTTTGATGTGGTTAAAAATAACATCTGTAAAAATCCAATAAAAAAAAATTACATTTTGCTAATTTTCTGATAAGATAATGTTTAACTGTACTGTGTGCCTTCTACTGCCGTTTTCAATTAGAGTGTTTCCTTCTGGGCTTTTACCATCTCGTCTCATGGATCCGATTCCATCCTGAGCAGTTCATTTGTTTTAACTTTCTTAATTAATTGTTTTGTGTAGGTTTTGCCTTTCAAACTGATATCAATCTTCCAGACTTATTAACGTGCTGATTGCTAACGTGTGATACAAAGCACAACTCAGTTAAATTGTTCTTTCTGTCATATTAAAGAGAGTTCCCATATTAGCCTGCTAAACAAAATAATTGTAGATAATTTAGAGGGTAACAAATGACAAGAGTCCTGTACCTGGGAGAGTAGAAAAAAGTTTCATTTGCAGCATTTTTGTGCTGGCTTTGGGTACAATTCTGAGCCCACGTGCACAGGTGGAGTAACACCAAATAATTAACTGCCAAGAAATTGTAGGAGAAGCTGGTGGGAAAAATTGCTCTTCCCAAACGGTGAAGCTTCTTACCTTATCTGAGGAGTCCGGGGGACAGGGAGAAGTGGGGCATCGGACACAGCTGATACCTTCCCTCCTCTACTTTCAGAGAATTTTCTCTTTTGTGTGATTTAGTTCAGTTTGGTGTTCCTGAGTTAAAACAGGCAGATGCCATTCTGGGGAAGCGTGGCATGATGTCCTTTACACCATGCTCACATATATCTCTTCCGTGTAGCTTGACTGAAAGGACACATCCCTTGGAGTCGTGATTGTAAATTCTGTTTAATTGGTGTGTGACAAGGAACACGCTTCTCTGGGGATAAGGGCTGTCCTTGAAGCTGTCACGTAGGCAACCTGGTACAAGTTCAGCGTGCGGCAACGCGGAATTGTTTCTCAGAAGAGGCACTAATTTGTTGTTCATGCTGTAGTATCACTACTCTGCCTGACCAAGCTGCGATCTCGTTACGCTCTATGTTGCGCCAATGATTTCTGAACGTGCTCAGTGATCTCATAACTGCCCCTGGAGATTTCACACCTGGGGTTGGTGAGAGCAGACAGGCGCTTGAGTCCTGTTGACAATCTCCCTTTCATAAACATCACAGTAAATGGTAGCATAAAGAATGAGAGACATGTGATTGCGGGGATGTTCTCTTAAGTCTTCAAAAGACGGGTAAGGGCCAGGAGGACTCTTCTGGCAGTCATCGTCTTCAAGATGCACTTTAGATAGGAGACTCTGAAATGCACATTTCACAATTTATTGAGCAAATTTGTCTCAGTTCATAGGGGAAATAAGATAGTTTACACTGTAAGTTCAGCACATTTAGCAAAATTGAGGGATGGCATTTGGAGACACGTTTTGATTTAAATTTCTGATGTACTAGTCTCGATGTGTAATAAAACTTGGGTGTTGTGAAATTGTAAATTATGAAATAAATGAAAAGATTTTTGCTGAGTTTTGCTTGTTAGAGTGCTACAGAAGTAATTTGCCGCCCTGCTGTGTATTCTTTTGTATTTGTTGATTTTTCCTAATGCTTCTGATGCGTGTTCCTGATTTCTCCTTCGGGCCCTGCAGAACTTTGTCCGCACCTGGTTTTCTGCCTTTTTTTTCAACTCAGGAAACTCAACCTGCTCCTTTGTAGCCTCCCTCCCCTTCTCACATCTACGTTGTTTGACCATTATGGTATATGGTCATGTGCATGTCGCTGTTCTCACAGTGGGACACCTTTATGCCAGTATTGCTTTAAAAGAATCACCTTTTAACTCGTAATCCCAGCACAGGTACTGGAAGATACTGGGCGTACCCAAGACAATATGTATTTTGCTGCAGGTTTTGCCTGCGAGAGCTGGTCCAACCCCCACCAGCCCCTTCAATACCACAGTTATACTGAGCCCTGTTCTATATGATGGTTGGGGAGGTGGTTGTGACCTCCCTCCCGTTCCTCCCAGTGAGGGTTTCCTCTGTGTTGGAAGCCATGCAGAAGCTGTAGACTGGTCACACTTAAACCCACATAGAGTATTTTTTCCTCTTTTCTCCTTGCAGCTGAAGTCCCTGTGCCGTTTCCCTGGTGCTGTGGGCCTCTCCTGCCTGAGAGGGGTCAGATTGGCAAAGTAGGAAGAAGCATCTTGGAGCTGAATTTACATTATGCACAGACAAAGGTTGGCCACTGTCAGCCTGGAGCCTCTCTGAGCTTCCTGGCTTTTTATACACAAGCCCACATGTGCTGACACAGATTTCTCAGCTCTGGTATGAAGTTGCTCACAGAATAAGAATAATAGAAAAACACTAAGGATTTTGCTTGATTTAAATTTTGCAGAAAACCAAAGCGGAATGAACTTTGGCTCCTGTTCAGCTGCAATCTAGACATGAATTAACAGGCGCTTCAAACTTAAATTAGACGAGTCAACCAGTGAATGTAGTTCAGCAGCACACCAAAATAAATCCGGATGACACTTATGACATATTTCATTGTTTCTATAATCTAAGTAACACAAAAGGCGTAAGTCACAGCACAATACTTTATTGCTTTTCTTTTTGAAACACTGTCCATGAATAAATTTAGACCGGAAATTGGAAGATTTGTTACTATCAAAGCGAGAAATACATGTTGCTGTGATGGCACCGGACTGCAGCTGCCCATGCTAAACTGGGGCTCATGATCCAGTTCCACTCCAGGCTGATGCTCCTTGGTAAATAAGGCTGGGTTATTTAAACCAAACGTCAACGCTAAATGTTTTTGGCTTCCTCTTTTATTCTAGTATCATCAGAGTGCATAAAAAAAGAAAAAGTAGAACCTTCAATGAGGTATTGAAAACCTAATTTTTAAAATTTGATTTGTGGTCCAAGAAAATGTGAATAGTGGTAGTAGGCTCCTTTGTTTGAGTTTCCCTTCTGTGTCAAGTATGTTTAAAACCCCAGACACACCCTCCACAAAAATAAAAAAAGAAATATATATGTGGAGGAATTGGGATATTCCCCAGTGCAGCCATCCAGCTGAAAGCCCAGAGCTGTTTGAGAATGGAGATGTTAAGTGGAAAGGATACTTAATGACGACCTGGATTGGGCCATGAGCTCACAGAGTTGATACTCTCAAGAGAAAAGTAGTGCTAGATATATTCAGTATCACTGGCCCAGCTGTGCCAGTAAAGGGAGGAAAACTTCAGTGAGCCATCCAGATCAAAAGCATGGAAGTCAAGCTGAAAACACAAGAAAAATAACTGTAATTAAATATGGTGGACCACAAGAAACATATGCAACAGAAAATCTAAGATCTCAATGACTGAAGGTTTTATGGCATAATTTTAAGGATGAACTGTTCCTAAACAATTTTTCCAGTGTATTAAGCACTAACAGCATCAGGCATGCATGTCTTGTTCCACTCTTTTTTTTTTTTCTTGAACAAACAAGTTGAATGTGGCCAACACAAGAAAAGAGCCCACTCTCCGCTTATGTGCGCACGTTCCTTTGTCCTCTTTCCAATCTCCCCCAGTAATGACGGAGTGCAGGATCGTGTTCTGCTCTAATGTCTTTCTTGTAAGATTCGGAGGGTAGTGCCGTTGTGACCTTCGGGAGGAGTTTTTTCCATTTGGAAGGAGGCGGCGGGAGAGAGAGCATTGAATTTGAGATTGATTTTCCTCCTTTTAGCATGTGGAAATTCAAAGCGAGCTCCTTGATTCATCAACAATGGCTGCATCTCCAGCCTTAGAGAATGCACAGGCAGGAGCAGGAGAGTGATGAAGTTAATACCCTCACTCTGCACTGGGAAAGTGACCGGGGTCCAGTACGCTTATTGAAAAATGCTGATCTTGTTTCTTGCAGTGACTGGTCACAGATTTAACCAGAGAATTTTCATCTGAGGATTAAAGAACTGGGGAGCTCAAGCAGATTTAGACATGATGGTATGGCCACACTTTTTTGTTGGGGTGCTTATGGGCTCTGCACGTGCAATGTGTGTTTTGGAAGCTTCCAAGGAATGCATCCAGCTAAAGGCCAAAACGCAGATTCAAAGTATCCGTGGAGATTTTAAAGAAGACGGTTTTCCCTTTCCTGCAAAGGATTGGCCTATTCAGTTGAAGTTCTGGGAGGTGTTGGCGATGAACAGCTACTCAATGGAAGCTGTCTTTTCAGTAAAGAGCAGATTGAGTATTTGAGCAGGAAGTCTTTTGAAGAGCTTCGGTTCTTCAGCAGGGAGCCCTGGGAAACCACACTGGATGCAGGCCATGGGGTCCTTTGAACTCTTGGATGTTCCTTACTTGCCATCTTTGAATTTGAGCTGGCCAGTCCCTTCTGTCTGGGCTCCAGGGAAAAGAACTGCACAAGTAAAATTTCAGCAAGAACTGACAATACCTGGCTTTCTTCAGGTTTTGGAGAAGCAACAGCTGTGTGCACCACTCATTTCTCAGACGTGGCATTTCTGCATAAAGGTGGAGTTGTGTAGCCTTGTTAAAGGAGGAAGAGGTGATGTTCCTGCACGTGATGGAAGGTGATGAAAGGCTACCAACTTTCACCATTTAATTTTTGTGAAGGGGAAGGTTTCTCACTTGTTGCAGACTGAGCCAATGGCTCTGCAGGAGCGTGTAAACTCTGTGGGAAATCACGAGCACAAGATTAAGTCTGACAAAGGGATATGTTTATTGTGAAACAGGCATCTTAAGAGGTGCTCTACTGCATTGTGAAATGTTTTGGCCATCGAGAACATGAAATGCTGAAGTTTGTATTTGGGAATAAAAATACAGCCAGGTTGCTATGCATGTTCTGTGTTGTGAGACTGCTCTACACTGGCAACTCCCAGTTGCTCTTCCCATCACTTCTGTGCTCTTGTTGGCTGGAAGGAGCTGGTTGTTCTGTAGGAACAAACCCACATACATTAGTGAGGATGCAGGTAGAATAATACTTTGTGCTGATGGGCCTTTAAAGGTATTAATTTAATTCTTCTAATAGTCTTTATGAACTTTAAGAAAATAAACCTGTGTTTGGCGACTTGAGGTAGGGAAATGTCTGGTTTGTTGTTTTTCTTTTTCTTTTTTTTTTTCAGTTGACTGTGTCCTTACCTGCCGAATTACAATGCCGTATTTTTGCACAAGGTAGTGAAAGTTCATCTTTCAGTACGTGCGAAAGTTTCACAGTAACAAATACATGTGTTTGGTCATCACGCATAGATTGATTTGTGTACATTTTAGTTCTGAAAGAGAAAAGTACAAAGCTGAGAGAGGAAAATAAATGGGGTCCTGTTAAAATTTGTGTTAGGTTTTAACTGAAGTGAATTTGAGAATCAGTAAATGCAGTTGGCCCTATTCTGATCACTGCCTGGAATGCAGTCGTAAGAATCTGTAGACGTTTTTTGTGTATTAGACTAGCACCTCTCCAGAAAACATCAGCTGGGCGAGTGTGAGTTAATGGTGTGGTGGAATTCGGGTTGCTGGTAAAAGGAATTACTTTATCAATAAGATCAAGCTTCGTTACAGTTACTGCTGATCTAACTCAAAAGGCAATTTAGCGCCCTGTGTTGCTGTATTCTACTACAAAATTATTTTCCCTTGCTATCAGTGAATTACAACTCTTTTGAGTTTAGCCCCACAAAGACTCCTCTGTTGTGCCTCTTATTGCTTATGAAATCTCTTTAAACTGTGTTTAGTTGTTGGATGTGTCCTATCCTAAGTTAACCTGAAGAACAGATGAGTTACTTGCATACCTCCCGTATACCTGTCTGTCTGCAACAGGGAAGCAATGTAGTTCGCTCTGTGTCTGCATATAAATGCATGAAAAATTCTATTCAAGAATATATTAATCCAATTCATGCCAATTTATGGCCCATCTTTGATCCTGGAGTGAAGTTCTAAGCTGGGAATTGAGCACGTTCCAGTACTTCCAAGTATGTTTTTGCAGTCATTTCCTATTGTCCAGTTAATATTGTACGCAAGAGATGAAAATAAATGGTTTGCGGAAGGCTCTCCAGAGGCTTTGGGCAGCTGTCATGAAAAGTAGATCCTGAGCTTCTTGATGAGTTCAAGTTATTTGTAACTTAAATTGAAATGACAGCTTTGCTTAGGAATTAACAGTAGGAGAATCTTGAACAGGACTTGGGTGATATTACTTAGATACAGAGTCAGCACAAAGCTTCTGGGGTTCTCTGGTTTTATTTCCATTGAATTTTAGGCCATGTAAGTGTTACTTTTTTCAGTCAAGAACATCACGTGTATCTGTTATGCATGAAACTGCTGGGGTTTGGAATTATCCTTCATATGGATGGTCATTTGGAATTATGATAATTTAATAAGTAGTTCATATATAAAATAACTGGCCTTACTTCAAAACACTATGGATGGCCAGTTAAACTGGAAACAATTGTGCAGTGTTTTTCACATTTGTGAGTCTGTCTTTGAGAATATGCAGACTTGTGTGGCTAGAAATAAATGACAGTGCAAATACCTTGTAAGGTTTTGTATTGGCTTTGTGATCTTCTTCTTTAATCTGCGCTGAAAAAAACTTTTGTAATGTAACGGCCTGTGTTGCTCCCTGCTTGATGAAAGAGAACATGTTTTTAGAATGTTTGAGAACTTTGAAAAAAATATTAGAATGCTTTTCAAATTCCTCCACCTGCAGAGTCATGTGCTCTGCTTGCTGTAGCCTCTGCAAGGGAGTCTCAGGGTCTGTTTGTTTAAACTGTCTGTAAGCGGCTTAGAATAGCTATTGTAGAGGTGAAAATAGCATAGACTGAAATTTTAGCATCCCATCATCTGCCAGGTCCAGGAGCCAAATCTATGGTCCCACTGAAAAAGGGGACCTCCCATCCCTGGTAGCATATTGTTCTAGTTTCTTGACTTTTAGTGATATTTCTGTAAATGAAGAAATTGTTTCTGAAATGGTGACTAAGGATTGCCAGGAAAGATGCTATAGGCAAGTTTAATTCTTGTAGAAAATGTGATATTTGGAAGGAACCCCTCTCTCCTGCCACCACCATTTTTGAAGCTTTTTTTTTTTTTTTTTTGGTTTTCAACATCACTGTGTTGAAGATGATGTTCAGGAACTTGACACTCTAATAGTAGTCTTAAGGGACATAAATGAGTGAACAGAGGGCAGATAAGACAGTCAAAGAAGTATCATAATGGTTCCACAAAGTGTCATATACACCTGCAGCTTAACCAAGATGTATTATCTTATTTACACCACGTATTTACACTACCTGATATACTTATTCTGTGCTGCTATGTAGTTGATTCCTGCTGTTAAGGTTTTATTTATTCTTCTTGTTATGCTTATTGCACATACATGAGTTTGTATTCTAGGAAACAGGGGCATGAAGTCTCCAGGAGCTCAGAGTCTCTTATCCACAACTACATTTGATTCACGTTCTCCCTGTAGCACATTGAGATCTGACTAACTGCTTCTATGTCAGTTTTTTTTATTTGAAAGTTCAAAATTTTGGAAAATGGATTTGTTTGGCTTTTTAGATATCCAAACTCAAGCTCAAAGACTAAAGAATCATGAATCTTTTGACTCATATGAATGTTTAGACCTTAACTGTGGTGATCTTATTTTCTCTTTATTTAGAGATATATTTCTTTTCTGGGTGAAGACTTATTCAGTGTGAATTTTTTAAAACCATAGATAAGGTTAAGCTACTAATTTTTTTTTTTTTTCAAATGCGAGCTTTACTAAAATTAAGTGATGGGATTGTTATAATAAAAATATTATTTGATCTTTTAGACATCCATGTCTGAACTGTGATGCCCCAGCATGGCCAGTATTAGCCAAGTTCTGCTCCAATTGATTGCTTGATTTGGGTGAAATATTAGGCCGATACTAGGTCTTTTTAAAAATCTTATCCTTTAATCTTGTTCTTTCCTTAGCTTTAATACATGCTTTTGGTTCTAACGAAGGCTTGTTTCTAAGGGCAAATGTCAGGTGGCACGAGGATTACCTTGTTTTCCTTTGCTGGAATGTAGAGTTATCAGATTAGTGATGGTTGCTGCAATTAATATTGTGTAGTGCATCTATCATCAGCCTGTAGAAAGCCTGATGCTGTGGACAGAGATGCTTTTCCAGGTCTGGCCCCATGAGGAAAAGAGCTTTTTGTCTGCAACTGCTCCTCCCTCTGGCAGAAGTTGTGGGGTGATTCTGTACATCATCCTGAAGAGGTTTCCTCTGGACTGGGCTGGGCTGGTGGAGGTCCAGCTTGTCTGGAGATCGCCCCGAGTGGAAGTTCTCCCCTGTGCTGCAGCACTGGTTGGCCCGCAGGGACGGTAGCCCTGGCAGGGGGCAAACTGGTGTTTGCAGAGCCCTCAGCTGCCAATACCCAGAGGTGTTTTCTTTCCACAAAGTCTGATGAAAAATTAACATCGGCATTCCTGAATTATGCTGAAAACGTTCGCTGGAGAGCTAGGAATATGTCCATGTATCGCCAGAACTGAGTTCACTTTCTTAGCACTAGCTGTAATTGAGCTGGCCTCCTTCACCTTGAAGCAAAACGCCGTGTTCCCCTATGGAACTGTTTTCTCCTCTCATCCCCCGTCCTTCCCATGCAGCACAAAAAGCCAGTCACTGGGCCCCCCCAGCAGCAGTGACCGCAGAACTGCTGTGGTTGTGTCACGCAAAGGCTGAAGAGGTATGGAGCTAAATCAACAAATTCTGATTTGTTGGTTCAACGGAGTGCAAACCAGCTAAGGAAAAACCAAGTTGGAAATGGAGAGCAAATATAAGTGAGAGGCAAGCCACGGCTTGCAGTAAAGAAAATGTTTGCAGAAAACGCCAGCATTACAGGTTTATCTAAGGTGTGGTCTAGCTTAAGCTGCAGTAATTACCCAAGGTACCATGGCTGTGGCTGGAAAATGAAGTGCTTTATAAACTTAACCCATTCGTGTCTCCCGAGACCAACCACAGTGTTATACCTGGGCCAAGCCGTGGCTTTCCCAGTGCAATTGAAAATTCCTAAGGAATCCTCCTCCATTTACCTGGGAAGAGAGCTTTGAGGCTCTGTGTTCTCACGCAGTTCTCAGCACTACACACGAGTAAATATAACAACCACCTTCTTTCTCTTACTACTTATAGGTGTTAGTGATTCCATCAACTGTAGGCAAAGCAGTAAAATGAGAGGCAATATTTGAAAATGCAGAAGGCCCGTGGGGAAAACGTTTGCCAGATGTTTATATATGGGGTTGGGAATACCTATGAAGAAATAGTGCTGGGTGAGTAAGGGAGACAAATTTAAACTTGTAAAATGTTGGGTGGAAGCGTCTGTTTGTTGAGTTATCAGTGGGTAGAAATATTGCTGTCTTGAAGACACAGAGCTTACCTGGTTTATTCTGTTCTAGAACCAGAAGAATATCCAGGAGGATGGCAAAATATTTAAGCAAATTTGGAGCAATGCCTCAGGAGATAGCCAGGAGCTGAAGGGATTTGTTTATGACGAAAGAACTCAAAAACTCTGAGTTTGGCCTAAAAGGACTTTTAAGTGTTTGAGAATTTAAAGTGTAAGTGAGGACAATAGATTGCCTATTATGGATGAATTCCCAAGAACTGGCTGAGAAGGAGAACACTAAAATTTATGTTCTGAAGTCTTTAATTCACAGATGTAGGGAGAAATGGCTTTCAAAGAAGGGACCAAGAGTTCACTTTAAATTAACATTCTTTATAAATGTTTGCAAAGGATCTGATTTGGGACCAATAACATGTTTAAGTCAAAACATTGTGCATGATGTTTTGACCTGTAAAATCAGAGCTGAGTCTACTTCTTCCCGTGTTGATGTGTTCTACTGTTTTATCTTCTTGAGTAGCTCTTGTGGTTGGCTACCCTGACCATAGTTAATAATCTTCCCTGGCCAGAGCTGGTATCTTTAGTCTAATTCAGATTTGTCTGGTTTTGACTTCCAGGGAATTAATCAGGATCTATTGGTTGGGATTAGGGTTGGGGGATGATAATTTTTTCCTGGCTTGCCAAACACTGTAATTTTTAGTAAGTTTTCTGGTTTGCCAGAATGAAGCCCAACTACCCACCAGCCCCTGCATCTTCTGTTCTTGGAGAATCTTTGTTGAGAAGGAGGCTGTTCTGGCATGTTTTCATGTGTGCTCCATTTATTTTTAAAATGTTTTCCAAAAAGGCTTGGCAACAAGAGCTGAGACTGTCATTACTGTGAAGAACTGGAAAATAAAAGAACAGCTGGTGTGTGTGGTGTCCTGGGAGCTGTCACTCTTAGGATTCCCCCTCTGAAAGTAAAATCAAACTATGTATTTGTTTGTCTTTCATCATGTATAATAAATTACAAGAAGTTGAGAAAAAAGCCAAGCCAAATCCTGCAAAAAATCAGTTGAAAGTTGACAAACGCCCACTGGCTAAGTACATTCCTGGCATATGGGAAAGGAAAGAAAGTGGTAGGGCAATCTTCATTAAGCTCATTACCCGAAATTACGTAGGGCTTTGTCCTTAGTTTGCAGGGGAAGGTCTTAGTGCCCTCACTGAGGTGCACAACAGCTGGTCAGGAGCACTGCGCCAGCCTGGGGGCAAGCCGTATGGCATGCACCAGAGTCAAACATAAATGTTAAAGCTCTAGGCCTGGGAAGCTGGGCTGGCAGCTCCAGCCACGCTGCCTGGTCCCGAGGAGACGAGTACGAGGAACTGGTCTGTGCTTCATGCGTCGCCGTGTGTAACATGGACCTACCCTCTCTCCCCTGCCAGGGGGAGGGCACCGTCTCTTATCTCCTTTCCGGGTTTACTCCCCCAGGCTGTGTCACTTGTTCCTCGCAGGCTTTTCCTCTGAATGCCATTCATTTATCTATTTATTTACTTTAAGAATCTGCTCTGTATTTGCTCGTTTCATTTTTTATCTTGATTAAATATCTTTCTAGGTTTGGTTTTCACAGCCCCATGTTTTCCTATGGACAAAGCTCTGGAGGGAGAGGTTTGTGTAGGAAAGGACTGCAGAACCACAGTTGTTGTGGGCAACAGCCCAGTTGCTGTACATCTGTCCCTGCCATTGCCGGAGTCAAGATCAGACTCGTATGTCTAATTTTTCCAGTATTCCCTGTAAAGAACTGTGACTTCTGCTTCCTTTGGGTCCTCTTTCTAGCTGATAATGTCCCTGTCATCCCTAGGGGCATTTCATAGAGAAAACATGTGTTACGGTGCTTGTAAAAGTTACTTGCAAGTATTTCCTGGTGCTAATTTATTTGTTCTCACTTATTACAAAGAACGTGTGAGTGCAATTTCCAAATCCTAGATTTAAGAGAAATATAACATGAACTAGTATTATGGGGGAATGACCAGTTCTCAGTTTGACCAAAATGTTGGTGTTGCTTTTCTTGGTCGAGTTTTCCATGTAGAAAGAAAAATTTACGTGCAGTCATTTCTCTTGTCAATCTGTGCCTCTCACTGCCTGTCTGTCTTTAAACTTTCTTTTCTTTAATGCTTTCATTTGTTGTTCAAATATTTGCAGTTCTTAGAGGAGCAGAAAAACTTGAAGCATTTTGAAAACATAGAAGGGCTCCTTAACTCAATGAAAATTACTGAGATATTGCTTTAAAGTGCCCTGCTTAAATAAATTAGAGAGTTCTACAACTCTTAAATGCCCAATAGAGATGCAAGAAGCACCTAGAATAATAGGCTGGGTCACACTTAAATGAATCTCTCTTGAAGAACATAACAGTAATAAGATAAACTGGCTCTGCACTAAAGCGCAAAAGCACAGATAATAATACAATACAGCTCCCCTAAATGAAGGCCTCTTAGAGGAAGTGACCAGGTGACAGACTGGCGCATGAAAAGGCAAAAAAAATTAAAATTATTTAATTTGTTGAAAGAATCAATTTTTCTGAGTATTAGAGCAAAACGTTACCAGCCTTACACATAGCTCTTCAGAGGCAGAAAGGCTTTTTAAAGCATTTTCTCTTGTGTAGAAGCAATATGTTGACTTAGATATACACGGGAATATGAGTTTAGCTGCTGCAGGTAGGAACTAATGAAGCGCTGGTTTAGAGTGCTGGGCTTTTCTTCCCCTGCAACCTCTCAATGCAGGATTTAACCCCAGAGAGCGTCAGAATATCGTCGGGATTGGATTTGTGTCAACAGGCCCTGCGCAAATTGAGTTTGGTGGGTTCGTCAAGGTTATGTAACAGCAAACATTTGGAAAAATCGGGCCCAATTGTCAGCCTTTGCTCTGAAAGGGCACAGGAGTAAATGAGCATAAAAATTTAATTGTCCTCTTGCCCTGAATAAGGCTGGGGCTTTCCATATTAGGGTCGGGCTGGCTAGTTGAGCAGCAATTTTTATCTGGCCCCTGGATAAATAGATGCATTCAGCCTTCTCGGGCCTTCAACCTTCATTAACACAGAAATTAATCACATAAATTAAACATATATATTTTGCTGGAAAAAGTCTTTAACAAGCTGCATCCTCTACTGGACGAGAGAAAAGAATCAGGCATGTGTACATATTTAGCCTGACAATGCCAAGATTTCCAGAACATGTTTAGGTTTCTGTCCTTAATTTTCCAGGCCCGGATTGGCAGCTGGTGTAAATTGTCGGCACTAATCGCAGTGGAGTTCAGCCAATGTATACCATGCAGGATGTGATTTGCAGTTTGCTTGGGGCTCTCAAATTCCCATTCTCAACGTGTTTTCTGGTTTTTTGTTTTTGTTTTGTTTTTTTTTTAATAAACTTCATTGGTACTTTGCTGCAATTCAGCTGCTTTCCATGGAGGTAGATGGGTGTGTAATTGCAATAACCAAGAAAAGAACTGGTCCCTTAGGTCTTATTGAGGACAAGTGTGTTCCTGTGCTTCAGCAGAGAAATGTAACGCCCGTAAGACACCAAATTTGTGAAACATAATGACATTTTACATTTATATGGTGTCTCTCATTCCACGTAAGCCTATGGAGATTTACAAGTAGCTTAATGGCAGCAAACTGTGCCTGATTTTTGAAACGAATTATTTCTGCCGTTGGAGCAGCCGGCTGGTAACATAAGTGATGTCAAACAGCAGAATAATCACTGATAACCTGGGCACTCACTGGAGTTGCAGGGGGAGTTGTTCTCAGCCTCCCACCGTAAATGGCAGCGTGTTATGTGATGATGTTGCACATAAGCCATCAAAATTAGGCAGGATTTGCTTAAAAGCAAATTCTTTGTATTTACGGTTTGTTTTTCTCATGTTTAAAATATGAAATTACAAAGTAAAAGGAAGTGGTAAAACCTCCGTCACTCAAAGCCATGGGAATGTATCCGCTTGTTCACACACGCTCCATAGTTACTGAAAGTGTGATTCTCGTTTTACCGACTAATCCACCACTTGGATGTGTTTAGAGGACAGCTTAGTCCTGGCCCAGCGTTTTGATTTCCAAGTAATTATAAAGAAGAATGTGCCACATTGTACCTATCTTTTATTTGGGTGTCAGGGATGAATAAAATATTCCAAGTGCAATTACAGATAGACCTAAGTTGGGTGTGGGACCCAGAGCTCCTTTAGATAACTGTCACGAGAGATGTGTATGGAATTTGGTGGGTCTGTGTTATGCATCTGGGTCCCCTGGGATGCACTGATGTTCAAGCCATCGTTAGACAGTCAAAGTTAATTGTTTCAGTTTATGGCTACCAGACCCTGCCAGCTCTTCCTTGGCCGGCTCTTGGTCCCATCCAGCACAGCCCCAGACGAGCTGGGGACCAAAGGGGATTTGAGGAGCTCTGGTCCTGTGGGGCTCCCACTGGTTTCCAGAGCAGGAGATGCTGAGGGCTCCTCTGAAATGCCTTCAGTGCTGGGGGGGGGTGTTTCATACGCTGTCTGCATTTCCTAAATCCGTCCTTCAGCTTCAGAAGAGCTGGCAGCTTTCTGCCATAAACTGGCTGGGAGTTCCATGTCTTTTCCTATGGAAAAATAGTCAAGGATTTAAAATAACTTACATGATGAATCAGGATGAAATGTTGGGGGGAAGGGGGAGAGCCTTACTTCGACATGTGTACTTGTGTGTGTGAGTGGGTGGCTGGAAGGTTCTTGGAGAATCCAATTTTTAGGGAAGGAAACACAAGAGCTCTTGGCATCTTCGCTGGCTTTCTGGAAGCCCTGTCCCATTCTGGGTTTTGCAAAGCAGGAGAGGAGGGAGAGGGGAGGAAGCAGAAAGATAAGGGGCACTGGAAACCCAGGGAACTTGTTTCTGGCACATGCTCTTCCTCAGGTTCCTTCCCGTTTCTCTGCTCCTCTGGAAGGCTTCTGTCATTTTAATGAGGAGGGAGATTAACAGAACATTGTATTTGGGGAAATAATTTTGGGTTTTTTCTGTTAAATGTTTCCTGCAGAATTTTTTCAGTGGTGCAAGCACAGCACTTCGGATTAGAAAATTGTGATGGAAGACAATTTCTGAACTCTGTTTTAATTATCCACCAGTGAATTCAATGCAGATCACAATGCTGTATTATGGTCACTTTTAATAGGATTAAGTCTTTTTCTCTGAGGTGCTTTGGCTAAAATGTGTGGCTTTGAAGAGCAGAAAAGTATGTTCAGGTGGCTGGAGATATTGCACCAAATATGCCTTCATTTCCACTGGAAATCCTATTTCTCCATGACTAGTTGTCCAAAATACACACCCCAGTTCTCAAAAGCATTCCCATTTCACTTTTTTTGTGAGCTTCGTTATTGACTGATCAGTCTGTGCCATTCCAGGTCTCATCCTTAATGACCTGCTGCATCCGTAGTGTGATTTCAGTGAATTAAAGGATCTAAAAGAAAGGACTGGAGATTTGAGGCACCCCTTAAGAAAGAAAGAAAAAAAAAAGTAGAGTTTCTGAACATTAAAAAATACTACAGAATAAAAATAAGTATTCTAAGAAACACTAGAACTGATTTATAAGTTAAAGTACACAGAGGCATTTTTTTGCTCCTACATTGGACATGGGAAACAATCAGACCTCTGAGAGACTTTGAGGAAGTAATTTTGGAATTCATATGCTGTTCTTTGATATTGTTATTGCCAGGTTGATTTATCGCATCTAAGAGATTATTAGGTACTATCACAGTAGATTATATTTCATTACCTCAGAATACTAATCAAAACATTAGTGTTTACTTGTTGTTATGAGTTTTGTTACTGGAATGTTAAACATGAGCAGAGAATATAAACTGTGAAAATTGGTATCAGAAAATGTTTGATAAAAGATTTAATTAGCAGAATGAGACTTTTAAAAAGAAAATACTTCATATTTATTTGCTACTACTGTACTGGTATCTCCATTTACCTTGTTTGAGGTCAATAGTGATAGTTAAATTAAAATGATGTGTCCTGCAAGTGTCTTAAACAGTGGCTACTTTTATTGAAGCTTAAGTAAGTTTGTTCTTAAGTGTTCATTTTGCTTCTTTGTACATTGTGCTTGCCAAAATGCAGTTGGTTTGGGCAGGTTTCTGTCTCTCTTGGGAATGGCAGGACGAAGGGAGTGTTGTTGGCGCAGGAATTTATTGTGGCTCAGAAGTGTAAGTTGGGGAAGGGAAGAAGGTTGCCATCTCTCAGACCTAAAGGATTTCAAAGGCTGTGAGCTCAACAGACACTCTTTAATTTCATGCCACCCATCTTGTTTTCATGGTGACCCATGAAAATTGACACAAACTAGTGGCATGCCACTGTTTCTTAAAGGAAAATCAGTTTATTACTGGAGCTTTGAGAACCTTGAAAAAGGCCATGGGAGCAAGCTTTATTTCTCCCTTTCAGTCAGCAGAAAGTTTCCCAGGTTTGTGATGGAGTTTGAAGGGGAGAAAGATCTGTGCAGTGTGGAATGTGCAATGAGATGACCGGACCCATGGCGTTCCCTGCTCGTTCATCCTCTGACTGGGCTTGGTACCAGTAGAAATACGTTGCATTTGTATCATCTCTGCTTTTCCGCTGCCTGTGGTAGTCCCTCTCTTAGGTTTATAGAGGAAAAGAAGCAGCATGTGACGGCGGGTAGACAGTATTGTGGAGCTGGGCTGGTTTTCGGGAGCTCGCTAATGTTTAATTACACAGGTGAGAGCACACAAACCAGCCCAGGACTCCCCACGCCAACTCTGGGTCAGAGCCTTGTCCTGTGCCTTCTCTGTGTCACACTTTCTTTATTTCACTGAAGTTTTTTTGGGGGAGGGAAAGAAAGTCTCTAACCATTTGGCTAACGGGAGATAGGGCTGCATAGAAGAAAACGGTGATGGTTTTCCCTCGCTGCCACACATCACTCCTCCCTTCTATTGGCTCTCGCTTTTCTATCCTTGTATATGTTACTGCAAAGACATCGAGGCAGACCCTCAAACTAGATGAGCTGCTGAGATTTAACGGGGTGCAACTCATCCTGGGTGGGAACCAGCATGGGCTGTGCTTTTGTCAGCACACTGCCATGCAAACCCATACTAATGGCTTGCTAGAATGGTGTTGCCAGCCAAGTACGGTAATCTCCAGTGGAAACCAGTCCCTGGGTCTCTATCCTGGAGGCAGTGGGCACTCTGAACCCAGGGGTGGATTTTGCTGTGTGGGGAATGCAGGACTTTTCACAACATTGCAAGGTGATGAGCAGTCTCAGTGCTGAACTTCCCCAGTTTCTCCATCCCGCCGGCGGTACCGGAGGGTGCTTGGGAGCACTCTGTGCTGCAAAGGATCACGTCTGTCATCTCTTCCGGGGCTTTCAGAAAGAAAAAAAAAATCACCATTGAGAGTTTCCGAAAGCCTCCAGTTTTTAATGATCCATCTGTACCTTTCCATTGTGTTGTGCTGGAAAAGACATTTAATTTATTTTAAAAGACCTGGGGTGCTCAGTGAGCCCAGTTTGCACATTTCTCATGACATATCCAGCATTCTCAGCAAGGGCAACTTCTTAGCATGGCAGGCTACAGAACAATGCAGCTTTTTTTCTTTGCCCCTCTTTCTCCCAAGGAATACAAGTCCTCCAGAGAAGAGAGCATCTCTCATTATATAAAAAATGTGTGTGCCTGGTTATGTGTATCATATAGGTGGGAAATACGAACTTTAATAGAAACGAGCCATTCTAGACCTGTAGGGGTTGTAAGTCTGATGACAAAATTGATTGTCCTCATAGCTGAAAATGCATGAAGGAAACAAGTGTTTTAAGAGGAAAATGACAGTGTTCAATTGAATCTGTAGAGCAGTTGCAGTTTAACTCCTTAGGGGCAGGAGATGGCTTGTTGGGAGGTGTGTGAACCATGCTCTTAGGCAGCGGAGCCCTGCTCCCTGGCACAAACTTGTTAGTGCTGCTGCGATGGAAGTAATAACAAAATCCTCTTTGTCTCAAGTTGGTATCTACAAATTCTCACAGGGAGAAACAAAACAAAACAACACAAAAAACCCAACAGTCCAACATGTCAAACCCTCGCTATTTTCGCATGTGAAAATCCCCTGAGAGAAATATTGTGTATCGCTACTGTAGATAGAGTACATGTACTCAAGAACAAAGAGGGCTTAAGAAGAAGACATGGTGAATATATAATAACTCTGAATAAATACGGTAAGTCCTCTCTTGTTTCTTTGCAAGTGCTTTTCAAGAAGTGAATAATGTAAAGCTCTCCAAGTCACTTAGGGTCTGAGCCTGCAAATATCTACTCATATGAGTACTTCTTACTCGTGTAAGTAGTCCCATTGAAGTCTGTAAACCTGCTCATGTGAGTAAGGCTAAACAAGTTCAGGGTCTAAAACACTATGGGAGAGACAAAAGCATATACAAGTACAGCCCTAAGACTCTTCAGACATGGGCCAGCAAAAGATTTATCTGAGGCTTCCAATGTAAAGCCTTGTAAATTAGTAGGAAGATCTAAAAAATCAGGCCGCCGCTGCATTGGGAAGCAATGGAGCTCTCTTAATATGGGGATATAGGGGTAATGTGATGGAAAGACTTAGATGCAGCATGTAGTCTAGCAGTTGTATTCTGTGCTCCTCACAATCAGAGCAGTAGCTGGAAGTCTAGCGAGCAAATAATTATAGTAATCAAGTCACGATGAAACAAAGGAAGGGCTATTATTCCAGCAACCGGCCAAGGGAACACAAGTTTGACTGGCTGAATTCCTGAAGGAGATGGGGATTTACTAGATCATGTAGGATATAAACTTTGATGCATTTAAATTGTTTTACAGACTTGTTTGCTTTTACTTTTTAAATAACCTTTGACCAAAAAGAAACTAATAGTTGACTATCGATTTAACTGATGAAATTTTGGACAGCAATACATGGAAATCTGCTAAAAGTCAGGGCTTGCTTATCTTGTATGCTTGCCAGCGTAAAGATGATGATCACACCTTTTGCCCTGTGTTCAGTCCGATGAAGCAAGGAATAGAAAGCTAGAACTGTAGAAGTGGCAAAATCTTCTCTCATGGGCTTTTTGGGGAGGCACAACTCCGTCTTTGTGGTCTGGAGCTGAAAGCAGGGTGAGGTGTGACTGTGTGCCCATTGCCATGAGGACTGTGGTCTGGCTGTGTGTCCCTTACAATCAGTGAGGCTTTAACCTTCAGTAAAATAGCTTGGCCAGTCTTGTCTGATTTATGCTGAATATGTGATGAAAACTCAAGATATTTTGGCATAAGTAGCACAGGGATCTGCCTGGCTGGCCGCCGTGGCTGCTTTGCACCTGGGGATGGTTTGAACGTATGAATACAGGGAGGGCATGGGGGTGGTCCAAGGGTCAGTTTTCTAATTGATAAACCTGTGTCCTAACCTCTGTTTTGCAGGAAGGGGAAGCAAGGCTTAGAGAAAATAAGGCCTAATGTTGTGAAAATCAATGGGAAATAAATGGAAGAGGGTATTTTGGGGGATCTGCCCCCAGTGATTTTCTCGGGGTGAAACATGGTGTTTCCCTAAAAGGAGGACGCCCATGAGACATCTTGATGGGCAACCAGGTCCGGCCTTGTGTTTTACTGGTGGTATCACCTGCCTTTCAGGTGGGATTCCCTCCTGCTTACTGGGCTACTCTTGAGCAAAGGTCTCTCAATGTTTGAACACAGGAGGAAATGTTGGGAAGTGTTACTGGTCCATTGCCATCAGTACTATTTTCCCTTATAACTTGCATAGTTTGTAGAAATTTTTAAGGAAGGATGAGGGAGCGTTATCCATTTGTTGAAAGTGCCAAACTCCTGCCTTCTTGCTTCTGTCATTGTTGTGTTGACTGTGCTTGAGGTCACTTTTTCCTGGTCAACCACATTGTCCTGGATTTTCTCTTCCCAAAGGCAGATTTTTTTTTTTGATAACCTGGATGCTTCCGTGAATTGTGACTGGACTTGAAATTCATTGATTTGTTGGTATCAAATCCTGTCCCTCAAATACTGAGGAAGCCAGTATCAGAGACAATTCCTGCAAAAATTAGGGGTGCTAAAAATGACTGTATCCACGCTGTTCCCAGGAAACCAAAGAGTTTTGCCTGCCTGATTTGCAATGCTGTAGATTGGACCATTTGGACTTTGATTTTGCCATTTTAAAGCCAGTGGTATTCATATGAAGTTAATGGAGTTTCTACCAGTGCAAAATCTGTCCTCTACTCTTTTAACTTTTCAGAGAGATTTCATCTTTGTGCCTTTTTTCTTTTTTTTTTTTCCCCAAGAAAAAAAAAAAGAAACATTTAAAGGGGAAAAAATAGAGATAAGAAAGCCCGGGAAGAAATACTATTTCTAAGTAATGTACTTTTTTCAATGACAGCTTAGTATTTTTGTTAAACGGCACCACTTTCAGCTTTCAAAAAGGTTTAGCCAACAGTGCTCACACTGTTTTCGACAAGGTAAACCTTGCCCACCCGTTATAACCTTTAGGTCATTCCAATCATGTTATTTCTCCCATAATGCCAGAAGTAATGGAGTAGGCAGGAAGTGAAAGTAGAAGTTATACAGCGCTGCTCTCCTGCCTTTTGTTTGCTTGTCTATAACTACCTTAAACTACTTCCTTCTCATCATTATAACAATGGGATGAAATGGTTCTTTATAAATGGCCATGAAGTAAAGGCAGGCTGCAAAGGCTTCTGTAACCTATTATTATGACCTTTCTCTCATCAGTAATTGTTTAGCAATTTGTACCTGAAAAATCCGAGCTGTCTGTAATGTGCCACACAAGGTGTGGTGAAAAGGCTTTGGAGACAGCTGGAATAATTATTAAATACCAATGTGGTAGAAGGCAGCAAGTCTAAGCAGCGTGAAAAGGCATCGGAAGATTGAATAATGAACTCGTCTTCAAATGCTTTAGGCCGTGGCTTGTTTTGGTGAAATAAATGCATGTGATTTAACACCCAGAGACTGCTGATGCTGTGCCTAGATTCGCTTCATTAAGAACAAACCAACAAAACAGACCTGGTGTAATTCTGCCGTAAGTGTCTGCGGGCAGAAACCAGCCTCCATAAAAATCCTGGTGTCTCTCAGAAGCGGCAGGAGAACGGAGGCCTGGAATACCCTCGTGCTTTACTCACGAGCCCCATTTCAGCACCAGAGCCCCCCTGTTTGTTTAGATTAAAGCCGTGAGCAGCCTGACCTTTTCTAAACTCCTTCCATTGATGGCCGGGGGCAGAGGCTTTATAGGTATTTTTTCACCAACTTTTGAATGTGGCAACTAATAGAGTTGTCCGTGTGTGCAGGGGTGTCTCAGAGCCAGGCACGGTGGGTCTGGAGAAGCGTGACACACGGGGAATGTCAGGAGGTGGCTGCGGAAGCTGCCGTGTCCCCAGTAGCGCAGTGATCCCAGGAAAGTCTTTTGCTTATGGTTTGGAATTGAAAAGTAAAACTTCTGAAGTGCCCACTCTTTGTCTTGAGCTGGGTCATTTTGAGGTATTTTGTCCAAATATTCCTTGTCCTAAGTCTGGCCACCCACTATTTTGTGTGGTTTGTCTTTTGCTGGCCCTTTTCCCGTCCCCGTTAGTGTTTGCCCGGCAAGTGCCAAAGCTTCATTCTTCTTTCCCTGAATGGCTCCAAATTTGCATCTCATGCAAACAGCCCAGCTGCTGGAGTCACACTCACAGTAAACGGCTGACACGCTATTTATACACACTTCTTCTTGGGTAGCAACTTGTTCCTTGGCTTTGTGGAGAAAATAATATTGCTCGCCTTTATTTTTCACACTCTTGTTATTTTTGAAAATTCTTCCTCTTAAAATATTTTGACAGATTTTTCCAGTTTTGTGACTTTGGCAATGGCCGATATTGGCTTATCTCTCTAGTTAGGCTTTTTTCATTGTCCTTTGGAACACAGTCTGGATGGTTAACGAGGGACATCAGTGCACGGAAACAGCCACGAAAATGTGAAAAGTGGCTGCGAGGGAGATGGTGAACTGCCTTGTGTGCCCTCTCCTGGCTGGAAGCAGCAGCTCAGGCGCCCACGCCATGCTCCCAGTGCCGCTGGCTGCTCCGGCAGGTCAAGTAGCAGGAGATAATATGGGGATTTATGCAGCAAACAAGACCGGGCTCTTCCTCCGTAACCTCAGCTATTGTCACTGCATGTTCCTCAGTAATGCTCCAGACTTCCTGCCCTCCAGGCACGTCTTTTCCAACCTGCTTCCTTCAGCTGTGGCCCTCTCAGTTTGGCAGAAGCTGCCAGGGCAGCTGATGGGACGGACTGGTCCTCCTCGGTGTTAGGCTGTTGGTTAATGGGATCGTGTCTCCATGTGGGTGCTGACACCCTCCTTCAGAGCAGAGCTGCCCCATTGCCCTTGACTCTGAAGATCTGGGAAAGGAGGTTCTGGGATCCAGCTCGTCCCTCCCAAGCTGGGGCCACTGCGGGTTGCTAAGTTGTGGACTTGCCACCTGCCCCACAAGCCTTGTTCCCAGGGGCTTCGCAGAAGAACTTGATCCAAGTCCTCGTGTGGCCTTTCCAGCTTGTTCCCTTTTCTTCCTTCTCCAGGATGAAAAATCTTTCAGGTCTCGTTGTTCAAATCCTGGCTACAGGTTGGTCATGCACATCAGCAAAAGGGCTGTCACTCTCTTCTGTTATTTGTGTTATGGTGACTGTCAGGCCTCGGGGTGCTGGGTACAGTAGAAACACAGAACAAGAAGGTTGGTCCTTGCCACAAAGCTTAGCGCTGCCATACCTGGCTGGGCAGATTTGAGGCTTGTCTTAATTAATATATGACTGCAGAACATCAAGGAATCAGCCCTGCCATGTCCTAAGGAAGGAGGTTGTTGGCTTCATGAGTGCCCTTGTTCGTTGTTATCAGGTTTCAAGGACAGCCACCAGACCTGGTGGGGTGCCAGCCTGGTCCTTCTGCCCTGCAGCTGGCGTGAAGGTGCACAGGAGTTTGCTGTGCTCTGGGCGTTCTGGTAAGATGCCAGACCTGCTCTTGCAGATCCCCATGTAAGGACTCTAGAGATGGCTGTATTTTACTATCATGGTTGCTGTGATGTTTGTCTAGCAGTTCTTCAATTCTTTGCAGGAAAAAAAAGCTGTATCTTTGTAAACTAGCATATTGTGTGCTGTTACTTAACCCAGTCTGCCCAACGTTGCGTTACATTTGGCGAGGAAAGAGCTAGATAAATGTGAGATGAGCAGGTAGATATGTGATACATCAAAGCAGATGCTTTCAAATCCAAAAGGAGTGATGATGGAGAAGGATTTTCTTATTTGCTGCTAAAGAGAAACTGAGGCCCTAATCCTGCAAATGTTTATTTCTGGGCTTAACTTTAAAATTAAGAATGTTCATTAATCTTGGCAAGATCAGAGGATGCTTTACCTTTTAGATGAGCCCACCAAAGGATGTTCCAATAAGATAGCACTCCTCTTTCCTGCTCAGATGCACTAAGTACTGTCCATTTAACACGGCTGTTTGACCTGCTTCAGTTTGTTTCCAGTTCCTAAGAAAGCAGCTGGAAAAGGTCCCTCCATTGAGTTTTAAATTTGTGTAGGAATTTTGGCCAATTCCTTGAAATTCAGCAGAAAGCTTAGTTTTTAAGTTGGGCATGATGAGTACCGAATTAAGCTGTCAGCGTGTGCAGTGATACAGAGGAAGACGTGTACCAGCCCCAGCGCGCTCACACCAGCACACGCATCTCTTCCCTCTCCGCCTGGTAAGCCTTAACAGCAGAACTAGAGGCTGGGAATTACATTTTAGTAATTCTTTTCTAGTTATGTCAGATTTCTAGCATGCTATTAGAGACATATGTGTCATCCTCACCATCACCCAACATATCATTGCTGTTTCAAACTGTTACCAGAGCTGTTGACACAGAATATTGTGTCTGTCGACAGCTCCAATTAGTTGGCGTGTCTGACTACTGACAGCACAGTCTACTTTTGTTTATGAAGACGGTGTGAGCTGTATCTCACTCTCACAACCTCCAGTGGCAGACAGATGGATAGAACTATATAATCATCAACGGAAGCGGGTGATATTCTGTCTTCACAAATCATCATGTGGAGCAGAACCAACGGCCTTTTGTCTGCTTTCAGAAATGACTGCAAGATTCCTCCCATCTGTCAAGTTATGAGGATGAATATGTATAAAATACATCAGATATATATGCGGGGTTTTGTATTGTGGGGTTTTTTTTTTTTGTTGTTTGATTGGGGGGTGAGGGGGAAGGGGGGAAAACTGCTTCTTAATTTTCACCAGATGTTAGCTATGAGACATGGAACAGTAGAGGGAGAAGCACAATCGTTTTCTCTCAAATGGAACTTTTCTGAGTTTTTTTAAAATTTTTTTATTTTTTTTAACGGAATGGACCCGACCCCTCATCATTTGCAAATGTGGAACCCCATTGATTTCCTAAGGTCATACAATTGCAACTGAGCACAGAATTTAGTCTAATGCACTCTTTACATGTATTTAATCCTCTCTATTGTGTGATTATAAAATCTTAGCAGCTGCCCAACCAGCGATGTTCTGCTTTTCATTTAAGAGCAGTTACAGATACAAACTATTTTCAAATATACAGTTCCAAGTTGCCGAGGGGTTCCTCAAGCACAGGGTACACTGAGTTCAGGGAGTGTTTGTTCTGACAACAGACATCCCCCTTCAAGTAGGTAAGTAGTATAGATTTGGCTCATTCATTCAAGAAACATACTGTTTAATATACCTTAAAAGACTTAAAATTTAACTGTGACATTTGTTTTCTTAAGAACAGTAAGATAAATTGATATAAGCAGTTGTGGGTTTTTTTTAAGAAGTAAGGCTTTCTTTTCCTTAACATATCAAAATATCAAGGTTTTCAATAGAACTTTTGTTATAGCCAGCAAATTCCTTATAAAGCAAAGAAACGTCCACTTGAAAGTGAAGGGGAAATCAGAATATGAATTGTATTTCTGCTGTTTCTCTGCTGAGTTTTCCTGCTCTGTACTGTATAGTATTTTTCAGCTTTCCTCTGCTGTAACACGTGATATAACGTTTAAGTGCTGATTCTGACTGCTAAAAGTTAATTAGCATTTATTACTGACTGAAGTGGAAGCAGGATTTGAGTTTTTTCCACGAATTAAGGAATACGGGGTCAGTTATTATTTGCTGTATTTCATATACCAAATGAATAACTGCCATTTCCCAACCCTTGTGAGAAATGAATTCTAATCTTGAAAAAATGTCCTAACTTTCCCTGCAAAGTCAGCAGGATCTGGTGCATACAACGTAAGCATCAGAGAAGAGCACTGATTGATAGCATTTTCAGTTTTGTATTTTAGTTCAGGATCAGATTCCTACAAAGACAATTGGAACAAAACCAGTGACATCCAGGGTAGTTTTGATGATTCCCCCCAACTCCCTTATTTATTTTTTTTTTCCTGCCCCTCTGTATTTTCTGTAAAACTAGTAACAAAATGAGTAAAATTAAGTGGGAAGGGTTCAGCTGCCTATTAGATTCTGTGGATCTTCAGAGTAATCTCTGCTGGAGTTTGAAGGAAAAACTAAAAGTTTCATCCCCACTGATTTCACATCCCTCTTAATTCCATTGGGCTTTTCTCCATTAGCAAAAAGAACATAAAACTAGGGAGGAATATTGCTGCTCTTCACACAGTTCTCAGTGTGTTCAATGCAATAATTATAACAGGTAAATCAGTAATAGAAAAGTACTGTATTTTATTTAGAATGTAGCGCGTTTTTTTTTATTTTTTGCACATCCTCAAGCAGTTGGACTTGAGTGGGGTAAAATACTTTTGAACTACACTTTTTTAGTGATCGAGTTTAAAACGTATGTGAATTTGTAGTTGCACTGCAGTATTTTTCAGTTGTAGTTGAGCAATGACATAATGAGATTGTGCTGCACACTCTGAAACTCAGCTGAAGGTTTGAAAATTCCTGAGCAAGCCGCAGAATAAACATATGAAAAGACTTTTGCTGAACATGCATGAAGCCCAAGGAAATTCATCATGACCTCCTGGCTAATCTAAGAACAAAGGAACAGCTAAGTTAAGTAAATAAATAATTAATTTTTGATTATTCACTCAACTGTACTAATTACCGTGACCCAGTTCTTAATCAGTCAGAGATCCCAGTGAAATACTTTATGGAAGTCGGGCATTTGTTCAGACGAGAACTCCAATATTTAGATCATGGGAAGCCTGTGGGGCAGAGTGCGAGAAAGAGGGGCTGTGGAGTGGCCTCTGGGAGTCGCCCACACGTGAGGTTGGGACCAGCTCCTCTGGGTCCCAGGTTGTGAGTGTGACAGGGAGCAGAGGACTCGCACCAGCTTTTCTTCTGCCGTGGGTCATCAGGCCTTTTTGTTTCAAGGCCGTAAGAGGGACAGAATTATCAGGAGCGATGATGGGCTGGAGTAGCATCAAGTGTGTGGCCACTGGCTCTGTGAATTCATGGGCCTTGAGAGCTGCTGCAGAGCAGAAGTGGTTTAATGGGAAGGTTCTTCCCAGGACCTGGAAGCTCTCCCTCTTTCCACAGCAGCAATGCGGCACTTCTGACTTCCCGGAGAGCCACTGCTTGGGGGTCGGGTGCTGGAGAGGTTAACAGGTGGCCTTAGCCAAAGGTGACTTTTCTCCTAAATGTCATGTTCTCAAGAACATCTCTAGGAGAGCTGGTCAGTCTTCTGGGATGCTCTTCTCATCTCCAAATCCAACTCCATCATTTTTCTGTTATCTTGTCCCTCGTGCCATCTTATGCAGGCTGTGGGATTGCCAGTGCCAATGATAGTTTTAGATTTGTTGCAGTATGTTATTTTTCATTTATTTTCAGATTATTAGTTTTAATAGTGCCACGTCAGGCTCTGAGAAACCAGTGATGTCTCTGCTTACTGAAATAGGAATAATATTACTTAAATACCTCTAGTGGGAGGTGTCCCTGCCCAGGGCACGGGGGTTGAAACTAGATGATCTCTAAGGTCCCTTCCAACCCAAACCTTTCTATGATTCTATGATGATTCTATGAAATAGTGATTATTATTTGTGCCCTTGACTTGAGCTGGGGGTTGACTGTTAGGTGAGGACCTCATCACCACCCGGGCAGCCGTTGCAGAGAGAAGACATACAGTCAGATATGGCCCTTGTTGCCAAAGAGAGCAGACAAAAGACTGGTTTTTTATCCCTGTTTTACATACAGGAATTGAGGCACTCGGAGATTGGGTTACTTGTGCAAGTCTATGGTATGAAATAAGTTCATGTCTCCTGTGTTCCTGTGTGTGCCCTAACCACAAATCATCCTTCAGGCAAATTTAGCTGTCACTCTGGCAGTTAAATGAGATTTGCTCCTGTGGTAACTTCTGCAAGTTTAAACTTGTTCTGGGCACATTTCGGAAAGGACAAGTCATTGCAGATCCACACTTGGAGCAGGGGGTGCACAGGACCACCAGCTCCCGGAGTATTTTTCATCAAGAAAGCACCAGTGTTTCCCTTACTTAGACCAACGGGATTGCACTGGAAATGTTCATTATAGAAGCAAATTCTGTATCCTGTGAACTGCTGATGGTAAGAAAATGCTTTGGTTTGAACAGAGTTTAAATTCAAAATAGAATTTTACTTCAACTTTTTTTTTTTTTTTTAAAAAAAACATGGAACCAAGTCCTGGCAGCTGTAGTTGGCTTGAAAACAGCGGAGTTTCCCCAAGGAAGAGTTGTTGCTCATCTCTCATGGAAAAGCACTCCTTGTAACCCCTAAGTAACTGAAAAGGAACATCCCCGTTTCGTAGGAGGAGAGAGAGATGTTTTTAAGATGTTGCACCCAACACTCTGCGGGATCAGAGGACTAAGCTCAGTTTTAAGGGAGTAAAAAGTCAGTTCTGTGCTGAGGCCACTGGACTCTGCCACTGTTTATCGGTAGCGCTCTATCAGCAAGTGGGTTTTTTGTCTTATTTTGCCTGGCTCGCTGTGTTGCCAGGTGCTAATCCTGCGACCTACCCTAATTCTCAGAGTTCTTTTCCTATTTTTCATTGCAGGATAACAAGTATCTTGACTGTAATCTATTAATTGAATTGAATAAACTTGTTTCCCTAGCAGTGAGAGCATATTGTTTGCACACAGTGTCATCCCAGGCCCTCCAGCTATCGAAAGATTGCCAGATATGTTTATTAAACCCCCTGAGCTTGGAAAGAACACAGAAAACTGTCATCTAGAGCAATACGAAAGTGCCTATCTCAGCTGGGGATCTGGCTGTTATGAATAAAGGAAGAGTTTGTGGTAGAGTTTTGAGATGTAAAGAGAAAAGGCTTCCCTATGGTGCAAATGTGTTGGAACCCTCAGGCGAGAAAAAAAAAAATATTGAATTGTTGCTGGCAGTACAATGTAATTATTGAGTTAGCTACAGCAAGGTCTGCGAGCTTCCAAGGTAAAGGGCTGGTGACTTTGGTTTTTCTTTTCTCTTTTCCCTCCGCCCCCTCAGGATAATTAAAATTTTGAATTGTAACATTTTTTCCCCCTCTTAGTAGTAAATGAACCACAAATATCTACCACATTTCCAGTGATCTTGTGGAACAATAGGTTTCAAAGTTCCTCTTTGGCGACTGCTTCCTTTCCCTTTTCTGTTTTAAGTGAAATGCAAACCAGGCAATAGTGAAAGAAAAGATGGAAGGAATAGTAAAACCTGGTTCCAGATCTAAATTGTTCTTTACTGCAGCTGGAATCTCAGCCCTGAAGATCCTGGTTTCTTGTACCATGTCCTGGCTTTACTGAGCTTTTCCCTGTTGATGTCAGGATGTCACCCACATGCAACAGAACCAGAGCTGAGGAATCTGGATTAGAATTGTGTCCACAAAGGACATTTTTTCTTATTGACCTGAAATCTCTTATATTTGAAGGTGTATTAGGTTAAAATATTTCTACATCAGCAATGGCTAAACTTTTTCTTGATTGTTATCCTACTTAGAGGCTGATAATTTCCTGCAAACGAGCCATACAAACTCAAACCTCATTATTAAAAAGGGAGAGAATTAATTTCTGTTGGTCTGGTGACTCCGCCTGAAGCTGGGATGTTTCTTTGGGAGCTGCTGCTCTAGATGCTGCACGGAACAGAGTGTTTCTTACACTTCTTTTCCCCAGTCCCCTCCATTCACCATCAGAAAGTTCTTGCTGGCCACATTGGAAAAGAGACTTGGACTTCATATTGATTAAACTTATACCCTTTGTTGTTCATATGTGCCATGGTCTTATTTTAGAGCTAAAATAATATTTTTATTGACTATTATCTTTATTGATTTTTTTAAAAGTGGAACAAGACTCCTGTAGGTGCTGATTTTGGCAGCCTGTGCTGCACAGAGAGCGTACTAGAATATACACTCTTAATATTTAATGGTGAGAAGACACGGAAAATACGTTGCGTAGTGAATAACAAGGGGTGAGGTAGAGCTCAAACACGGGCTGATACTTATCTCTGGTTCCCATAAATTGCCCCATTGTCCTAATGGGGATCTTTCCGTTGAGTTTAGGGAGCTGTGGCCTGGGTCCCATGTGTCTATAACCAGAATGTATTGTTGTCATTGATTATTTATGTTGTCGTCGTGCCTCAGGGCTCCACTCCAGGTCTCTGGATCCTGTTGTGCTGGAGCACGCAGCCAGCGCTGCTCTTAAAGCTCTCTCCAGCTAACCAGGAGAATAGCGGGTTAATAAAACAGTCCTTTTTCTACAACATCATTCATGATGACACACAGGAGCGCCTTCTGGTTTTGGCTGCTGTGGTTCTGTGTTACAACCCCTGCTGTTCCCAGTGAGCCAAAACCACATGCAGCCAGGGATTTTTATTCCTCAAGCTTAAAGAAGTACTCTATGTTTACAGGTACATGCTCCTTTACTTGCTGCTGTAGTGTAGTCAGGTTTTCCTTGCTTTTCCAAGGGGAATGCAATTCCTGTGAAATTGCAGTTGTGTTTGCCCTCATCTGTGAGGTTTCTGCAAAATGTTTTTGGTTTTACCTGAGCATTTTCCAAGGAGGTGTATTAAAATGTTCCTGTGGTCCGTTCCCTTCCTTGCGTCCTTTAGCAGAAGCGAGCTTATTCTTTCAGATCACGAACTGATAACTCTAAGAGTCATCAGTCATCAACTCTAACTCTTAAGATTTAGGCTTCCACTGCTAACCCTGTAGATGGAAGCGGGGAGGAGATTCCGAGGTGGTTGGTTTGACGATGGGCTGAGGACCACTGATTTGGTCATCTTTGGTCACCCAGAACTCAACAGGAGCTTACTCTTACCAGCAAGGGAAGAAGCTCAGTTGTGTGGTCCTTGCACGCGTGCAGGTCTTGCACCCTGAAAGGAACACACCCATCACTCACTATTAACTGGTGCCAAATCCTTATGTAGGAGGAAAACCGCGGAGAAGTTTTGTGTGCACAGTGCTCCTCACCTTTGCTCTGTGTGGTGTTTCCTGGATGTGGACTCTGGGGCACCAGGAGACCAAAATGGGACCAAAACTCCATTCCTGCAGGGAATGTGGGGGAATTAACTGTGTGAGGGTATTGTCTGGTAGAGAGGGGCTGTGGGGAGGTGTTACCACTCTGAAGGGATGAAGTTCCCCCTCTTGCAGCCTAACCCGTGCCTCTTGTCCACTGCTGACAAAGTTACCTTTTTATCCATGATGTCTCATGAGAGTCTCTGCTGATACTGAAGTCGCATGGAAAGGATTACATGGATGATTTTCTTCAGCATTGACTCAGAAGGGAGGTAGTAACTGTTTGGTTTCAGCCAAACCTCGGAACAGGACCCATTCCTCCACCAGTCAGTGTTTAACCTCACTCAACGGCCTCACAGTGCTCTTGGTAAAATAGTGCTGGATTTTGTAGATTTTTTGTAAACTAAATAGACTTTCTCTTGAGCCCACCAACAGAAGGGAGCACACGGGGCCTTATTATGCTTTTCACCCAATACCACTATGAGTGTGTTATCTTGGAGCTTCAGCTGATTAGTTCTAGTTGTGATCTGTTTGCTGGGGTTTCCCCAGTGTGGAAAATCCCATCGGTCTCCTCCTCTTCTTCTAGTAAGTACCTGCATTGTCGGGACGAAGATGACACATTCTGTAACTATTTGGCTGTACTCTCCAGGGAGACAGCGGATGCTCAGCTGGGAGATCCAGGCTTTGTTCTCAACTGGACTGAGACTGACCTGACATTAAATGTTAAAGAAATGCCTACAACTTTGTGCATCACTGGTTTTTTCCCCCCATGTCTTCTGTGACCCGTGCTTAGACCTATGACTTAGGTAGAACCGTCTCTAATTAAACATCAGCTTTGCAGTACAATATGCATTTTCTCTAAGCGCTCGCTCGCCTGCCTCCTTTCATAGTTTACCTCAGGCATGTGATTCAGGCTTTGTCATTTAATAAACATTGTGTTCTAAAATAACTAGTGGTTAAAATTGAGCAGTAGGTTACTGAAGATGCTGTAATGATGCTTAGAGAGCTCTGGAAATGCTACAAGGCAGCTTTTACCAGGAAAGACAGTCTTAATAGTCCTTGCAGGTCTTGGTGAATATCTGAGAGGGATTTACTTTTACTTATTTATTTTACACCAGAAAATTGGGGAGAAATTCTGTAGCACCATCTGTACCTCAGGGGTTTGCCTACAAATTCAGTTGTTTATTACAGTGTAAAACAATTTTCGGTTTAAATAGATGTAGGGAGTGTAGAGATAGGACGAGGAGTGATGGTTTTAAAGTGGAAGAAGGGAGGTTGAGATGAGATCTGGGGAAGAACTTCTTTGCTGTGAGGGTGGTGAGAGCCTGGCCCAGGCTGCCCAGAGAAGCTGTGGCTGCCCCATCC
>JAOXNO010000052.1:1210814-1254353 GCA_028565335.1 Limnodromus scolopaceus | reverse complement strand
GACTTTGAGCAACCTGGTCTGGTGGGAGGTGTCCCTGCCCAGGGCAGGGGGTGGCACTGGATGATCTTTAAGGTCCCATCCAACCCAAACCATTCTATGATTCTATGTATGATCTTTACTCAGCTGAAACTGGTGGCAAAACTTCTGGAGGTTTTAGCAGAGCAGAGCCCTTCCTGGTGTCCTTCTTTGACAGGGTACTTTGATTTTGAGATTTCACAGTTTGACTTTTGAGTCACACTTGGGCTGAACGGCCCAGTTTAAAACTCTTGATGAAGGAACTTTGTAGGAAAAACATGTTTCATTTTCAATTATTTTGTTTAATGTTTTAACGTAAACTAAATGCATTTAAGAAAAAAAAAAAGCTTTGTCTTGGAAATGTGAAAATAGGAAGTTTTCAAGCCGTTGAAAACAGGGAAAAATCTGTAATACTAATGAAGCCGCTGTGAAATTGACCCAATTTTTTGATGTATTCTTGTAGAATGAAGATGTGGGTCTGTGAAAATATTTGTTACCAGCTCTAGATGTTATTCTATGAATTACGTTAGTTTTGCTTTACTACATTTTTCAGTTTTACTTTCGGATCTTGGAAAATGACAAATACTACAATATATCTTTCGTAAAGATACCTGCAAAATACTCTAATATTTTAGGTTACAGAAAGCGAAATGACTGCATGCATTTTTAAAAAATATTCAGTTTTCTTTCCAAAAACCCCTACACTGTTTCAATGTGCTGGCTTTTGGTTTCGGGTTTGGGCTTTTTTAATTTATTTTATTATTACATCTTTCTCTTGCGAGGGGAGAGGAAGCAACCCCAGTTCGCAGCAAGGAAGTAAGTATAAAACAAACGAGCTTGGATGACTTTACTAGAAAGTCATTTTTTCACAGGTCTTTTACCCAGAATGACAGACTGTGTTCCCTATTACCCCTTTACACAATATTCAGTTGTTATGATATTGTATATATGCATTAACAAATAAAGGAATGCATCCACAACAATTATGTTCCTCTTCTGCTTGATTTAGTTGTCAGCACGCATTCACTGCTCTGTAAAGTATCTCCCTCACAGCCCTGACAGAAATACCTTTTTCTCCCCATAATGTCAGCCCCGGAGAGCAGGCAGGCCAGGTGAGCTTGGCTCACTTTCAGGTTTTGTCTGTCTCTTTATCTGAAATTTTTTAAAAGGGGGACGTCAGAAGAGGTAATTGCCATAAATTACACACTGTCTGTTGTAAATTGTGATGAGAACATAATTGAAAATTGAGCTGAGAGGCACTTCCTGGAGTGGAGCCGCGCGAGAGCCGGGGGGACAGCCTGGGCAATTTGCGATGGGCCCCCAAAGTCGTTTTTCCCACCCCTCTCTCCAAAAGCGTAATTGATTCCGGTGCCGTACGATTGCGCTCCCGTGTCAAGGGTTGGCCTGAGGGTCCTGGAGAGGGTTATGGAGATGATTCTGCGGGGCTTACACAAATAATTGACTTGTTTCATGTGAGTGCTGTGTGAGGGGAATATCAGCTTTTTTTTTTGCTTTTTTTTTTTTCTCCCGACGGGAGAAGTGGAGCTTGACCGCTTGTGCGGGGATGTCACTGGTCAGAAAGGGACATTGTTCAGGGCTCCCGGGCAGTGTGTGTGTGTGTGTGAGCCCCGGTGTATTTGTGCCTCTCTCAGGCATTGCTGGGGGTGGAGATAAGCATTAGGGCCGGGGAAGGGGAACGAATTAGTTTTACTCTCTCTTCTACCCACTTTTTCCTCCTCGTTGCCTCTCAGCTAAATGAAAATGTGAAATGCTAATGAACAAATCAACTTAAGTAGGTATTATTATTCATAGCAGAGACTCGAAGAAGAGACTACCTAGAAGAGCAAAGTGCCCGAATGGTAGGTCCAGGAATCCCTCCCAGGAGAGGACTAAGAGTAGGACTTTCCTTTTGGCCACTAACCGCTGCTGGTGCTGGCCCAGTTCAGCCCCTCTGTGTGCAGCCCCGGGCCCCCCCAGCTGGCCAGGAGAGAGCCTGGGGGTCCAAAGGCTGCGCTAAGAGGGTTCCAGTGCAGCTGCTGTGGCAGAGCACTGACCCGTCCAGAATTCACTAGGGAACACAACCAATTTGTTCACAATTTTCTGAACAAATCCCAGCCCAGGTCCAAGCGGTGCATCCTTAAGTTTGGCCCATTTCATGGCAACGCTTCCGTCTTACACGCATATAGACTTTTTAAGTTCATTTGCATTCTTTCAGATCTCTGCATGTATACAGGATCACCCCAGAACAATTGAATTTGTGAAAAACAAAACCCTCTCCTATGAGGGAACATTAATTGTCATGTTGAGTGAAAGACCTGTGGTAAAATGGATTTACTCCAGTCTCTCAACAGCTGGAATTACACAAAGCTGAGGGTACTTCTTTCATACTCCGGGCTCAGGTGAAAATAAATGTGTGTGGATGTGTGTGCACATACACATGCATATTTGCTTATTGCCAGTGGCTTTCAGCCTCTAGCTCTAAGGAGATTTAAATAAACATTTTTATTGCCATGGGGAAATAGCCTTTAAGCCTCTGAATCCAATTCATGTTTTGAGTACTTCTCATCCCATTGTAACGTTTATACCGCTCCACCAGCCTTTTGTAAGTATAATTCTTTGATGGTATTTCCCAAGAGGGATGACCTTTTTGCAAAAGCCTCCGTTACTCCTGGATAGAGAATAAGCGGTGGCAAAGCGGGGAGCGACCTGCATCTGGCATCCTTGGCCCCATACCCCTGGGATGGTCTTTACCTTATGGGCTCTCATGGAATTCTCCTGGAAGCTGACTTGGGAAAAGCCTGAAGCGTGAGGATGTATGGTTTTGGACCTGTACTTTTCTACTCCTTTCTCCCTTTTCCTGCAGAACTAGAATTTGAGAGGCAATATTGTCTTACAGGCAATCAGGAACACCAGGAAATTTGTGTATTAGGCCTTCATGTAAATCACGTAATGAGCTACTTTGCATATTTAGAAACAGATAGTTTATTTAAAACATTCCATTCAAGAGCAAAGTTCAGTTTCTGATGGAAAAGGGCCAGCCCTACTCAGGGTCCCCCCTCAAATTAAGAGGCATGGGGGCTCTGCTGGGCCAGCCTGGGGGCGGGTACCCTGAACTGATGAAGGGATTTTAGGTGGTTCCAAGCTCTTTGTTGGCTTCTGCGAGGATGCAAGAAGTGGTGCTGGTGGGTCACGTTACAGGCCTGATCAAATGATTGTCTTGGCTGAAAAGTGATAGGAGTGTATTTATGGAGAGCTGGGGAACTGAACGGGTTAAAAAAAAAAAAAAGAGGTAATTTTCCTGACAAATCTATTTTTTTTTTTAAAGCTGGTAAAATTTTCAATTCTGATATGTCCATCTCTAAACTTAACAAACAATACCTGGCACACACTTGGGTGGCTTTATGTGGGCTGTGGCAAAAAGGGCACAGCCTTGGCCAGCAATGGTATGAGTGGAGCTCATGCTCATCAGACCTGAGGATACCAGGGTTTGTTCATTCTCTCTGTTTGACGGTTGCTTGCAGTTGTTGGGTTTTGTCAGGAATTAAAATACAGCCCTCCAGGACAAGTACTGACGTGTTGGCACAGGACTGAGTCCTTGGAGAATTGTTATGGGGCCAGCGAGGCGAGTCTTTGAGTCTCCAAGTGCATCCTTGGGTTGATTGTTCCTTTTCTTTGGGCATTTTGATGAAGGAGACCATTTTTTTTGTTGTGATTTTCAGATTTAGGCCATAGCACCAGTGTTTCAAGTTTTGTTGAAACACCTGACACAAATTTGGCACATGCTCAATTCTGGATCGGAGACTGGTAATAGCAGGTGAATAATTATGATACCGAAGTACTAACAGGAAAGCAGCACTGTGTGTATTATAGTCAGAACGTGAAATTCTTGGGGAAAGAGTTGCATTGATGGGTGAACGATGACCTAATTTTGGGCCAAAGCCTTAACAAAGGGGATTTTCTGGTTAAGGTACTGGTCAGCATGATATCTTTTCTACTAAATGTCTCTGGGGCTGAGCACTGGTGACATAAATGACTTGTTCTATATTTTATATCACAGCAGGTCTGACTAGTTGTTTCATTTAATTTGATTGGACTCGTATAGCTTAACAGACAAAGGAGGAGTTAAACTGCCGTACTGGAAAATGTGGAAATTACAGTCTTTTGTTTCAGTAACCCAATTGGTTTTCTGAACAGACAATCCCAGTCATCATGTCTTGAAAGCAATACAAAGCAGACTGGATTGTGAAGAAACCTTCATGTCAAATAACCTGTAAAGCAAAAAAAAAAAAAAAATCTTCCAAGGGCAACTAGAAAATACTCAGGATGTTTCTTTTACGCTAAACGAGAGTCAACAAAAAGGTGTGGAGAAAAAAAAAGTTGTTTAAATATGTTTTTGAATACACGTTCATGGATTTCAGGGATATATGAACAAAAATGTTGTAAGAACCTGAGGTTGATAACAGGGAATGCAGAAGGTGTCTCTTTATTCACAAATGAAAGGAAGTTTTGCTGATGTTGGAATGCCAAGTAACTTAATCTTTTCAACAGAGAGGTTTCGAAACAAACAAAACAGATATAAAGCTCAAAAAAAAAAAAAAGTGGAACTAAATGAGGGCATGCGGTTCTTCCTAATCAGTTATTCATAAGGTGATAAAACTGTTTTGCAGAGACAGGCTCAGGAAGTAATATTGGAAACCACAATATGGAAGGTGAATCACCAGAATAGCTGAGAAATCCATTCCAGTAAGTGGTCTTGGGGCGATACTGTGATGTGACCACCTGGTTTAGTGTCTGCAGTCTTGAAAATTGAGGAGAGAGCAGAAGAAAAAGCTACTGAAATGTCCCAGACCTCAGGATACTGTCTATTTAGTTGATTAGAAGAAAATCAAGATGCAAATGGGTTTGGAGTGAAGCAGTTTATGAGACTTGAGAAGGTGCAGGTCGCATGAGAAGTGCCCCGAGACAGGTACGGGCAGCAGAGAGTGGGTTGCGCTCCAGGGGTAGCAGTTAATGCTTGGGGGATGCTTCAGGCTTGGACCATTTAGCAAGGACAGTCGTTACAAGAAGCAGCACAGAAAAGTGGTGGTGAGAAAAAAATATACATCAGAAACAAGGTTTTTGGTTTGAGTAACACCGACAGACAACCGTGGGCATCAGCTCCCAAGAGGAAATCTGCATTTTCCATCTGGGGAAGATGTGGGATCCAGATAATATTTGTTGGCCTCAGTATAGGACTAACTGGATAAAATTCTATGCTCTGTATTACACACACTTTATCCCACAAAATGGTATCTTTTGGCCTTCAGAGATTTGACTGAACTTAAAAACTAAGGTAGCGTGATACACTCTGTATTGCCATCCATTGTCCTCTCTGTAACGAAGTCCATGATAAAACCAGCCTGGGAAGCACTGGTCTGTGCGGCCCTCCTCTCCACAGGTTGGTTTCACTGGTGGCTTTGGTGCTGTTTGGTCTTTCAGATCACAGGTAACTGGGATGGATGGTCCTGACTAAGAAAAGTATCACCAGACTATATTGTACATAGGTCTTCTTTTTTTGGCACCATATTTTCAGAGCCATTTTTAGTTCCTTTTGCTCCAAAAGCAAGAGCCTTTGCCTTTTTGAGCTAGAACAGAAACGCTGGTAACTATTAATAGCCCTGGGTCTTGGTTTTTGGCAGAGGCCAGTGGTTACGTGTCACTAGGACCGGTCTGTGCTGCCGTTCTCCAGGATCACTGCTTTGCCCTGCATTTTCCTATAACGCTCTTTTAAAACCTTTTTAGTATTTGGCTGCGTTTGTGGCGTACGGCGTTCTCCTCATTGTCTTTTCTAATTCAGGGCATGGAAATTGTTCTCATTTATTCAGGGAGTTTTCCTCTTTAATGACGGGAAAAGTAGTAATGGGTTACAGGTGAAAACAAGCACACAATTAACACAGTCAGCCTCGCGGGGTTTGTTGGTGCTTACTACTCCTTAATCAGTTGCAATTAACACTAGATGAGTGTTTACTCTCAATTCTCTTAATACTCGTGTAATTGACCACAATAACAAATTTACATCGATGCATGTGCTGAGGTTTTTGCTATCCAGGAGTGCACTGAGACTTAGAAAACACTTGGTGTGTGTTGTGCAGGCATTTCAAATAAGAAAGCATGAAATAAAACGCAGTCACTTCAGCACAGGAAGAAAATAGCATTTAAAAATCAGGGCATTTGGTGTGTAAACAGCCTGAGAGTTAAATATCTGAGGGCTGTGGCAGAAATTAAGCCTGAAAACTACAAATTACATAGAATAGAATGGTTGTTAATTGCAGATATTTGGACTGAATTCCTGCTTTGTCACCAAATGTCGTATGAACTTTGGTCGGGTGAATTCGTCTTTGTTTCCTTTCTTTAAAAAAAAAAAAAAAAAAAAAAGAAAAAAAGAAGTGGAGGGGAATAATGTACTATCCTGTTTCACATCAAAAGAGATTTATACCAAATACAGCAGAAAGTTGAGACCCTGCAGTGCTGGGGCACAGGAGTAATGAAGATGTGTAGTGAAGATGGGAAGTACGGCGTGAAAAGCTGGATTAAGGATACAGAACTGGCTTCCAGGCTCCCCTCTACCCCAGTTTAAAGTAGTGGTTTACTTGCAATGTTCCTGTTTGAGTTAACTGATTGGAAAAAAAAAAAAGCTTACATTTTGTAGGTCTGATTGTAAAGAGATAATTTTAGATTCTAAGAAGATTTTAAGGAGTTAAAAATTCATGGTTTGCTTCAAAACCATGAGCAAGCCTTCAGCTTGTTTGCTGCCTTTCCTCTCCCTGTGGTAAGGGGCAATAGTAGCTTGTTATTTTTTAGAGGATTCACTAAAACTGTGAAATCTAGGTGCTGTAGGTTAGATCTACTGTCGCAAGGTGAGGGTGGTTGGTGCTGGGGACCTGACAACCACACAGTGTATTTTGGGGACAATTAGTTCAAAACTGCCTGGCCCTGGAGACCTAAATGCCCGTGAAGAGTGGGCTAAATTAACATAAGAAATTAGAAGTGGAATTAGGTGTAATCACAGACCACCTCTTCCAGTTTGGTTCCACGTGAAAGAAATCCAGTTTGTGTGCTCTAAGATCAACGTGTCGGGAACAAAACCACAGTAAATGAGGACATGGGGAGTTCTGCTTCAAAAGCACGCTCTTGACCTTAAATGCTAATGCAGGCCCTGCCAGAGAGGCGTTTCAGCTGGAAAGAAGTGATAATACACTCACAAACAAGGTACTCCTGCAACTTTTTTTTTCAATATAAACGCTGAAAACAGTATATTTAGTTTATGTAAAATATCAGTACTGAACCCTAAAAAAAGTAGGTGGAAAGTTCCTGCCCCAAAGCCTTTCCAGCTGAAGTTGGAGAGGCTGATTTAATGGAACAACTTAAGGATTTACAATTTCTAGCCTTGAAGATTACCTTCCCCGCAGCTTCGGTACCCTTAGCTCAGGTCAGTGCGGGTGAGTTTAAATGGAACATGAATAAAAGTTCAGCAGCAGAGCTCTCCCCTCCGGTCTCCGAGCTTCTGCTCCTGTGAACTAGCGCCAGCGCCGGGGTGAACAGATTTACTTGTGGGTCCCTCTTTATGCTCTGCGCTTTCTTGCTTCCTGGCTTTTTGTTTTGTACCAGTAAATATAGGCATAAAAAAAAGAAATCACGTGCATCAATGCTTTTAATTCTTGGCGTGATCGTTAGCAAGTAATGGCTGTATTTTGAATTTTGTCGCTGTGTATGTGTGTGTAAACACCTACATCACCACCCGCATGTGCTACAACGGCGCTAAAAATAAGAGTTTCAGCAAAGCAAACAGCAGTGATTTGGAGGGGAAGCAGCATCCTAGGGGTATAGCATTAGTTATGCTGCCCCGAGGAATTACGCCTAGGAATTGAAGTGTAATGCTGTTGGTTTAAGTGCCGCACTGGGGGCCCGGGGGTTCAGAAGCCATCCCTTTCTTGTGCCCAGCGCTGGCAGAGGTGACCAGTGACTGCCGAGGTTCAGGTGGAACCTGCAGATTTTGTTATCTGAAGAGGAAGCTTCCAGGTTTTCTTGATCCTCCTGTGCCAAAATTCAGCTTGATAATTTATAAAGGGACCTTTTCTCAATTCTCCAAACATGGTCCGTGTCCTTAAAATACAGGCGAGGACCTGGAAGGTCACTCCAGCAGAACATCAGACCTTGTGTCCTCCAGGAGCAGCTGGTTTAAAAGGGCCGGAGCATCTGTGGGAAAGGGGATGGTCGCAGTGTACTTGGAGGGGGGAAATGGTTCTTTAAATGGTGATGAGGCTGCAGGTTTTGTACCAGGTGTTTCTTCTGAGCACACTGAAGGACTCCAACCCCCATAATCTGCTGGCACCGCTCAGAGGCTGCCGCTCTCCCAGTTGGATGATTGGGTATTTTGGCTGTTTGCTGTTGGGTGGGGATTGATGAGCAGAGCCCTCCAGAACAGCTGGAGCACGGGGCTGTTCTTCTCCTTCTACATAAGGTACCAGATTTTTATGTTTACTTTTAAAATTATTTTTAATTTTTTTTTGTAGCCAAATATATAAGCAGGTTCACAACGTTCCCTAATTACCCCTCTCTTTACGGTCAAGAGTGTAATGGAAACAGCAGAACCTTCCCTACCGAAACATTTGAAAAATGGATCCATGTTTTTGGTTTATTAGTTAAATGCTCAGCTTTAATAGGCCCTTTGGTGCCTCTTCCTGAGAGGCGCTTGCTCCGTGCAGCCCGGAGTGTGTTCTGTGCCGCTCTATAATTTGTGAAAGTAGACATTAGTGGAAAATAATAGCGAAAGGCTGCCAGGAGAGCTTTTGTCTGTACATATTGCCTTGTTTCCCATAAGAAGGGTTCCCCCCTCCACTTATTTTTTTTGAATGCACCCTTTGTGTTTTTAATAGGAATGCGTCCTTGTTTTGTTTGGTTTAAGAAATTAAATAGCATCAATTGTTTCTGGTTACATGCGTTTGCTTGACTTAGAAAGTGCTTCAGGACCTACTACAAACCCCTTAGGGTTTTCCTACCGGTTTGTAGTAGGTCCTGAAGCTGGGGAAAGAGGGAGTTTGGGCTCCCAGGTAACTCATGTGATTGACTTCTTGAATTTATATGTTCTTTGTTATCCCTTTAGCTTTCTTGTAAGGAAATTTTTATTTGGGGTTGAGCTGTGAAGGGAAAATATAATGATAAATGAGATACAATGTCCAATGGTACAAGCGCGTGGGTTTCTTCTCTCCTGTGCGGAGCAGTTCTCGTTCCCCCCGTGGCAGTGACGTCCTTCAGGCTATAAAATATTGTGAGGTTGGATCTGTGAAGAGCAAAGTCAGCTCGTGGGTGCATCGGAATGGCCACGGTGTATCCAACCAAAGATCCATCTTATTTGTCACCTCGTGATGCTGAGAGACCAGATATGAGATATCGAATCATGTGGAGGATCCTTCCCTGGAGCAGTGTCCTGCTGCGTGTCGATCGGCAGCTTGAGGGGTTTCCTCAGACACGGAAGATATCCTGGAATTAGGAAATAAAACAAATTGTTGATGTTAGTGTGGCACCGAGAAATCCTGGTCGTGAACCTGAGCGCTATAGTGCTGGGTGCTCCGTCACCGTGAAACCAAGAGGCTGTCCCTGTTGTTATTTTCAACCTGTTGAGCTCATTATATTAAAATACAATTTGCATAGTCTGAGAGAAGCAGATACAGAGCTAGACCGCGATTTTTGCCAGCCGTGACCCGTACGTTGAACTGTCTCCAAGGCCTGCAGCTCTCGCAGGGGCTGCACTCGGGAGAGGGGGTGCCCCCGGAGTGATGCACAGAGGGATGCGGGTTCCTCGGGGGTCTGGTCCTGCAGGAGGGGCAGGGGGGCCATCGGCACCGTGTCCTCTTGGCTTCCCCAGGTGTCAATCCAAACCCAGTAGCTCGATGCGGGGACATTTGTAGCAGGGAAAGCAAATCCACTTGAAAATTTCTGGACATGCTTGAAAAATCAGATAACAAGAAGACATTCTCCAGGACTTATTCTTAGGGGGACTAGGGTTTATGTTTCAAAATGCACTTAAGTTATTTCTGAAAATGAAAAAAAAATTTCCATTTTAGAAATGTATCTTTCAAATTATTATTAAAAAAAAATAATAAATGAAACAATGAACAAATAATTTTTCCCATATTTCTGCCACTTAAGATACCATTAAAAAGCAGTAATTAATTAAAAAATAGTTGTAAATATTTCTGTAATAGAAATATTTTTTTATATGGGTGCTTGTTTGCACTTGAACTGTATTGATTGAATTTTTTTCTTTTTTTTCTTTTTTCTTTTTAAAAAATATTTTCCTTTTTTTTGTTTAAAATTTTTTTCTTTTTAAAATTTTTTTCCCCTTTCCCCTTTTCTTTTTTTTTCTTTTTTCCACTCTCCCCTTCAGCAGGAAGACAACTTTTCTCCTAAGAGACCTCTCTTGCCACCTGCTTCCCAATTTATTCATTCTTGGATGCCACTTTCACTGCAGGAAAAAGGTAGGAAATATATATTTTTTTTTTTAAGCAACAGGTTGCCATTGTAAAATGTCACAAAAATAAACCGGAAGCTTGATGTGATTTTTTAATTAATAATCCCAAAGCTATGCTGTTAAGAAGTTTGACTATTTTACTTTTTTTTTTTTTCCTTTAAATGGGGAGGAGTTATCATGAATGATACCCTTAAAATAATCTGTTTCTGCTGTGGAGAAACTATATTATGTCAGAGGCTTACTTTTATATTGAGTAAGGGAAAGGTGGTCAAATTAGCAAATCTTTGGTATTTCTCACCTTGGATCATTTCAATAGAAGTTATGTAATTCTTACACCACTTTCTGGCTGTGGCAGCAATGGCAGTAAAACAGGGTTTGCACAACGTTGGAAATGATTCAAGTTCACGAGTATCTATTAAAAATCACCTGCATGATTCCCAGCGAGTGAGGCTGTTTGTCAGGGGATGGGGACAGGAGCATTTTTGCTGGGATGCGTTTACTCGAGCCACCCTGACCCTAATGCTATGGAGATGGCAGTGACCTTTTAACCTTGATAAAATCAGTAACGGTCCTTCTTCTTCTCGGCTTCAAATCATCTCTTGTTGTTTAGTTTATATGTGTTGGAATAAAATGTGCACAGGTTGCCTACAAAAATTCTGTAGATTTATCAAAATGCATTTTGAGTGTTGGTTGATATCTGTGTGTTTGCAATCGAAGAACGGGGCGTATTACGCTGAAAAGACGGAGGCCTGGGCTTTGCAGTGAGTTTCTTCTTTGAAATCTTAAAACTCCCTCTGATGGAGGTGTTTGAATTTCTAAAAGGTTCATAGTTCTCTGAGCTTCATTTTCTTCCATTTCCTTTATCTTACTTTTGTTTTCACAATGTTGTCTTGTGTGTAGAGTCTTTGCAAATAAACCCAACATCGGCACAGGGACTCAAAATCAGTTTTGCCCTGGGAAATACTTCTTTTTCTTTAAAGAAAAATATACTTCTGATCGCTTAAATCAGAACTGCTTCTTTTTGTCTAACCTTGCAAAGACTTGTGTGAGTGAATGCTTAATTTCATTCCCGCGTTCAGGCCACGGGAGTCCTTACAGCTGCTGGCACGCAGGGAGTGGGGCGCTGGCTGCCGAGAGAGAGGTGCTGTGATTTCGGATTCGGGTGGGGATGCCGGGGTTTGATGCCAGAGCTGGTTTTCTCTCTCACGTTGGCAGCTGCGTCTGTGTGGCTCTTGTGCAGTTGAGCAGTGATGAAAGTCTGGGAATGAATAGGAAAGAGCTGAGATTTAATTTATATATTGGGACTTCTGAACATTCCTCCCTGGCTCACTTTTATAATCCGAGTTCACAGCTGAACAGAATGACATAATAGGGGAAACTCAGATATTTTGTTTAAAGGGAAAAAAAAAAAAGAAAGGAAAAACAGCAATAAAGCACTGAGAGGAGAGAAAATGTCTCTACGAATGCAACCGACATAAAAGAAAGTGAAGGAAAGTTAAAAATTACCATAGGGCAGGCAGGACACCTGCTAAAGAACCTTCTGCTGCCTCTCACAGCTGGAAAGAAAAATGAAAGAGATGCAAACAACTGTTCTGGAAGCATGAAATCAGCCTTTTGTCTTTTCACCCCTCCCTTGCTGAACAGTTACAGTATGCAAAATTTAGGGGAATCTCAAAGTATGCAGAGGAAAAAAAAAATTCAGCAGGCTCTGCATATAAAAAGCTGAGGCATGGAAGTGTGCCTCTTTGAAAACAGGAGCATGTTTGGGAGCTTCCCGGTGCATTGAAGAAAGTGGTAATTAATGCATCGTGAATGACTCCGAATGAAGGTTGAATAGGGGCATAACAATGGGAAGGTTTTTTTTTTTTAGGTTAAAGTGTTGAAAAAGGAAAGCTGTTAAAAGATGGCTACTGTGAAGCTACAACTTCAATCCTTGTCTTCTCTGACTTCCCTTTATAGACTGCGGTGGGTTTTGTTTTGTGTGGGGCTCCAAACACAATGAAGTTAATTTGCACCAATTTCATTTTGTGTATGCTTTGGGATTTTTTTTAGTGGTTTTTTTATTTTTTTTTCTTTTTTGGCAGGGCTTGGTTCTTTGATGGTGCTTTTGAGCAAATGGTTTGCCCAAAGTTCAGATGATGTTAGCTCCATCCTCTTTTTCATTTACAACATCAAGGGGATTACAGAGAATAACTTTGTTGCCCAACATCAAGGCTATATCTTCAGGCTACTAGAAAGGTAGTTCTCAGAAAGTGTGTCTTCTAATATTTTAGAACCTCCACAGGCTTCAGATAAAACAAGTATTAAATACAAAAAGCTCACAAGGATCCCAAGGAAGGTTAAACTCACACAACCTCCTTCATGTTGAACACCTGAAATGTATTTTTCAGACTGTTGGAGTGTTATCAGAGTGAAGACAGCAGTGAAGTCTTATATAACTGAAGACAGAAAGAATAAAAAACAGCACCTTGTTTAAAGACAGGCGATTTTTAATGGAACATGAGCTAAATATAATCTACTCTTGCCATCGAAAAGGGAATTTGGAGAGTGAGCAAGTCATTTTGGAGGGGTCTTGGGGGTTGATTCTTCTATTGGATCATAAGGTAGTAGATCTGCAGTTCTGCTGTGCTTGATCCAGGGCTGGAATTCATGAGGCTTGAGGACAGAAGAAATGAGATGTTTTGGAGAAACTAAATAGGGAAACTACCACACTCAAAATCTTTTCAAATATGTTTCTGTTGTTAGTAGTTCTTAACAGGAGAATATTAAACTGAGCACCTCGATCCTTTATCACACAAATTGTAATTGTTTCTGAGGAAGGTATGAAATGAAAAACACCCTACACGGTTCCCAAACTGTGTTTTGTTTTCCATTTTTCAGAGGTGGGCAGAGAAAAAGTAGTGTTCCCTGCATGTAGTCTGGCAGAGTGCGTGCCCTTTCTCCCCAGAACATCCCACTAGTGCTGTTCTGAAAGGGAGGTGGGTTGTGCTGGTCAGAGTAGGAGAATTTGATTGAAAAGTTATCCACTTTTGCTGCTTTTGTAGAGCTGTGTCTGTCCTGGTCAAGGTGTGTGTCCCCTCCCGGTACTTACCTCCAGCAGGTGGGTTATTACCTTCCACTCCTTAATATTTGTTAATGGGCTGGGAATCCTCAGGCTCTGGAACAGTGCTCTGAAATGACTGTTGTCAATATTATAAGAATGATGTTGATTTGGGTGCATTTTTTGTATTGTTTTCCTTATGTATACATGTAAAGCGGAGTTTCTGACACCCGATAGGTACTTACCCCTCCTATTGCTTGTGCCAAATTGAAAATGCTTAAGGTTGAAGTAATTATCTATAGGCAAATAGATGCATCTTCTGAACTGGGTGGAACTCAATGTCTGCATTTCAACGTACCTTTTGCTCTGTTTAAATATATGTGTGTGTGATACGGATAACTTTCTTGGGGGAAAAAAATAATAAATCTTCAACTTAAATGCATCCATTTTTTTACAGCAGATACATTTGAGATTCATCAGGGATAAGGTTGCCAAGTGAAACTAGAGCCTTTTACTTGTCTGTGAAATTCTGTTCAATTTGGGCTGAGTTCCTGACTTCTGAACATCCCTGCTTGCCTTTCCTGGTCTGCTCTCTGAGCAAGCCCTCAACAACCTGCTAGAAAAAGGCCTAAATGGTAATTGTCCAAAAAGCCGTTACCATCTCCCCAGGGCAGGGCAAGGTGTGACCTGCAGGGGAAAGGCTGGACCTTGGCTCCTCTTTCCCATCATATCCGAGATGTCCCTCATCCCAGGGTTCTGTTGGTCCCTTGGAGAAACCAACGGGAGCACTGGGTGGGATGAAATCTGGGTTGCATTCATCTCTCCCATGCCTTTTTGGTAGATAGTCTTGTTAAAATGGGGGGGAAACAAGGCAGATTTATTGGTGGAGGAGCAGGTTGAAGGAGCCTGAGGAGCCTGGTGCTCTGTTGTGTGATGAAGGGGTGATTGTGCTCCACATGTATCATCCCACCCAGTGTCACAACAACTTTTAGTCCTGGTGATCAGCTGTGAGAGTTGGAGCTTGAGCAATGCTGATGGGTTTGGGTGTGTTATACACAAAGTATGGGATGACTGTTCTTTTTAAATGTCTCTTATTTACAAAGCTGTGAGCTGGTGTCTTCCAAAACCCAGATAGAATGAAGTTATTTAGGTTGCCAGGTCCAACACTCAGAAGGTGAGGGGTTCAGGATACTTGGCTGCTGAGCACTTGTGAATCAATCCCCTCGTGAGTCTTGAGCAGACTTTAGTGAGGGGATTCTGTACCAAATTTGTTGTCCCTCTCCCTTTCTGGGTGTTCATGAGGGATGTAGAAAGAGCAACAGGAGTCACGAACAGGCACCTGTAAACTTGGTACTTTCTAAGCTGAAAAGTAAATAACGTTGGCCTGCTTTTGTGTGTGTGTGTGTGTGTGTGTGAGCGCTGCTCTTCTATAGGGGGAAAAAAAAAAATCAGTGTGAGAAAATGTCAGGAAAAGATGTAATGTAAGCACTCCCTCTGCCGCAAAAACTCCCAGCATAGAAAATGTGCTGTAGCACTAACCATTGTGACCCAGAAATAAAATGTTTCCTGTGAATTAGAAAGCTACAGAGTTGGATTAACTGGATGACATTTCCCCATCTTGGTTTTTATTTATTGTTGCCCTTTTCCATTCACTGTAATTAGTGCATAGAAGCGACAATAGGCATATACTGCACTCTGAGCTACAAGGATGTGCCAACATTTTGAGCACTTTCCATTATTTTTTTTTTCAGTGACACTTCTAAAACTCCCAGCATCTTAACTCTGCTGAAACCTATTATTTCTGTGAACTGAAGAGGCAATTTAAGGCACCTTTTCTGTTTGCAAACAATTTTCAAATATAACCTCACACTTTCTGAACTTTTCCCAAGGGCCTCATAAAATCGATAATTGTCCATTTTCCTCTAAGTGACTTGAAAAATTGAAGGTCCTAGGATTGGAATCTCAGATCCGGATTTCAGGGTGCTCCCCATCAATGCTGCTGCTCAAAGGTGCTCAAAACCAGAATCTCTTCTCGCAGGGAGAAGAGCTCTTTGGAGACATAACCCATCCCGAGCTCCAGAGAACCCAGTTTTCCTTCGGACTTTTCTCTAGATAGAATTTGGAGCCACTGGATATCTTAGAAATACTCAGCGTGCAGAAAGGGGCTGCTCTTTATTGGTGATTCAAGCTTGGCATTAGCATAGTTTTATTTTAAAGGTGGGTCATTGACAGGATATTGCCGCATATAAATGTGTTTATAGACAGTCCTACATTAGTCTGATTTTAGGCAATTAGTAGGGTTTTGTGACAGCTCAGCAGTAAATCAGGTAGTTCCGATGGTAGAGCAGCAACTCAGAGCCTGAAGCTATTTATCCATCAGAAAGAATTCTGTAAGGAAAACCACTAAAACCTGGGGCAAACTTTATACATACAGCAAAAAGGGGAAGAATGTGATGATATCTCCACAAAGACATAAGAGCATGAGAAGCGTGGCTGAAAATTGAGGGTTCTTATAAAGTAAAGGTACATTAGATAGTCCAAAATCCATGACTCTACAACCAAGAAGAAAAGCCTAAAAGCCTTTTCTGGCTCAGCGTTGAAGTGAAAGCAGAGATTAGAAATAAAAAAGCAATTTATAATGAATAGGAAAAGGGACACTAACAGCAATTGATGTAGTTCAGAAGTTATGAAGTGTAGAAAGTTGATAACAGCCACTAAACCATCCAGGATAAAGCCATGTGAAAGGACAATAAGAAAGTTAAAAATGTATTTATTTTTTTATTTTTATGAAGAGCAGCACAGTGGCATAGTTCTCTTACTTGACAGAGATGAGAAAAACATCTGTTGTTTGGTACACACAAAAGCAATGAACTTGTGTTCTTTGTTCAGCTGAAAATAGACCCCCCCAAATGGAATGTGCTTATATCCTGGAATACTGATGGAGTTCCGGAAGCTGGGAAGAGTGCTAATGTTTTGCTGGTGCTCAGGATTACAGCGGTAAAAACAAGTCGATGGATCCATTATCCATTCTGGACAAAATAATGGCAGAACAGTAATATAGCTAGTAGGTTGTGTTGCTCTGTTTCCCTCTGAAGTCAGAGCAAAAATGATTCGGTATCACTTCTGATGTTTCTTCAGCATTAAAAGTCTTCTTGTGTTCCCTCCTAGCTGTGGGTCCTACGCTGCGGTCAGAGAGCGTGAGCAATTAAATATGTGTTCTAATGCAATGCGGGATGAAGGGGAATGTATAATTTATAAAAGGGCATATGATGAATAGAAGTTGGTTTTTTTGCTCGAGGTGCTGAGTATTGGTTGGGCTGATGACAGAGTGGTACTTACAGTTCAGGGTTCTGCATCCCCAAAAGGTGTTGAAAACTGAATAAAGAATCCATGGTATTTAAGGCTGAATAAAATACCGTGCTGTGACTACCTTAAAGATCTCAATCAGTAAAGCAAAAGCAGAACCAATTAGATTTTAATATATTTTTTTAATTCTGTTTTATTTCTGGTTGATATGTCCAGTTCTGCGGTAACTGTATGAAATGTAATGGCACATGGTAATTGGGATGCTATTTTTGCAGGTTATTCCTGTGCTATTGTTTGAGTTTTGGTATGAGATCTTCTGTACTGCGTTAAAATAATGTGTCTCTGGCTCCTGACAAATAGCGTTCATCCGACTGGTTCCCAGTCACAGCTCTGGAGGTGGGAACTGTTCCCAATAACCAGTTTGGACATGGCCCTCCAGTTTCAGAGGGTAAGATAATGAATGGAGTAGATGTGGGCTGCTCTTTCTCAGTGGGCCTCAGTGTTAAAGAATTTACTACCTCAGACGTAGCCAATGGTCTAAGGTTCCCTTTAAGCCTTGAGCTTTAGGAAATAGAAGTGATCAAATGACATGTGCCGGTTGGAGTGCTCTGATCCTACCAGCTGTGCTCCTCCGAAAAAAGGGGATGAAATGATTAAGATCTGATTTATGTTCTGTCATAGTACTGCTCTAGCTGTCAGACTAACTGCGCCAAGGCAGTAGGGTTTGTCCGCAAGCGAACTGGAGTTCTACGTGTTCTACAGCTCAAGGTGTGTTTGTCCGATTTCTTTACTGTCTCTTCAGGTTAGGACTGTTTTACGTTTTGGGGTTTTTTTTGTCTTTACACTGGAGGCAAAACACTTTGACTGGATTGCCATGAGGCCAATCCAATAGGCAAGCAGATATACCTAGAACACACAAATTAGACAAAGGTTACACAAAGACATAGAGAGGAAAGTTGAAATGTGGCCAAAGACAGATAAACACCTCTCCCTAGGCTCTGGTGCCTCCTCTCCATGTTAGAGGAGTCTTGAAGACAATGATGAAGACACTGCAGGTCTTGTGAAGACCCCACAAGAATCTTGGAAACAGCTTTCAAGTATTTTTTTACACAATCTATACCTGATGAGCACTATATGCCTTTAGACCTCGTTTTCCAGTAGAAGGAAGACGATGGCTGGAAAAAGACTGAGGACTTCTGGATGTTTTAGGATGAGTATAACTCTTTGACTTCAACCACCTCTCCAACGGAGGGATATTGCATCAGCAGGGACCTGTAAGAATAGTCTGGACAAATCAACATAATCCTGACTATGTAGAACATGTTGTGGGGAGCAGTCCCCGAATGACCAGTATATATATCCAAGAACAACAGTTCTTCCCCATCTTTATTTTTCATAATATTCCTGTGGATGTTCAAAAGCTTATGAGAAAGCTTGGAGTTTCGGGGAGACAGAGGAAAGACAATGCAAGGAAATTTCCACAACCAGCCCAAGGCTTCTCTTCAGTTCTACAAGTAGGTCTTCCCAAAAGTGGGATGTCTCAGTAGGTTTTGGTGGGGAGTTGGGATATTTTTCTCAGCTGGTTTGGAGCTTATACTCAGGGAGGCTTGTCCAAGTTCCTTTAGCACGAAGTTTTTGAACTGTGAACCTCAGAAAACTGGTTTTCTGCTTCTCTGAGATTTCAAGCAGTATCATTTCTGATCCCACCCACAACTGACCATGAGACCAAGCTGGGGTCTGGCATTTCCAGGCCTGAATGGAAATTCAAGTGGAATGAAAGGAACTAGTCAAGTCCAAATATTTAACGTAAGAAGGATGGATATGCTGTTTGTTCTAGGAACATGTGAAAGTGAGAGAACATCCCTACAGTAAATAAACCGTACTTTGCCCATTCCTTTTGGCAACGGGATGAAATGCAGACTGATTGTCAGCAGGAATGCCTTTCAGGACATACAATAGGTCGTTGGATACCCACTGAGAACTTCAACAAGTGTGTCAACTGGCATCAAGTGGTCAAGGGTAAGACCATATCCTGGGATGCAGTGATTTGTTTGGTGTGGTGCTGATGCCATAGAGGTTAGAATTTGTAACAGAAATAAGCAGTCCCCCGAAGTATCTTTCCTATATTTGCCAAGAAATTAACCATCCAAACACACTGAGTGGCGCCTGGGACAAATTAGGAAAATAGTCCATCTAGAAGTGATGTTTTATCCGAGGGCAGACGTGAGTGGAGCCACAGTCAGGGCAGCCAATTGGTTTAATAATTCCTTTTTGTTTGTTTAACTGATTTTCTTGAGAGTTTGTCCTTCAGTCTCTGCTCAAACACACAGTTCTGTTGAGCTATTGCCTTATTATACTACTTATTTCTTGCCATAGGGTTAAAATTAGCATTTTGACTAATTAAACAACAACTTTTGAACATTCAGGGGGGAAAAAAAAAACCACCAAGCTTTTATCAGTTATTCTTGTTCCGTCATAGTGACCTTGTGTTGTCCTTGTTTTTCAGTCTCTTTTGCTACCTTTGAAAGTCTTAGCCAAAGATTTGGAGCTAAATTCAGCCCTGATGTAAAACAGCACAGTTTTTATAAAGCTTTTACTAGGTTCTGCTTTGATCCTGGAAGACTCACTTTTAAAAGGTGGGAATGACACAGTTTCTCCTCTGTAAGGAGCTGATTTTTTTTCTCCCTTGATGCTTATCATAGCAGCAAGGCAAGCACAAAATTGCCCTGGGAAGACATTTCAATAATCAAAAATCTTTCTTTTGTAAAATTATCACAACTAATATTTTACTTGACTTTAGCTTCCAGAAAAGTCAGTGGGAGGAAACTTGCTTTGTGGTTTGGGCCATTCTCTCAGAAAATAGAGGAATTCTAGTACTAAACACGCTGGGCTGATAATGAACTCATGAAAGATGTCTGTGTGATGTCTGTGTAATGTCCTCAGCTCTTCTCAAGAGACGAAGTAGTAACATTTGGAAAAGTGGCAGAAATTTGCCCAAACTGGTGTTTCAGATCTGACCACCCCAACAGAAAGAACAAAAAAAATCAGTTCGTTTGGCTTAAGCCGGTCCTTTCTCGTTCTTGTAACTTGTTAAACTGGTGCTACCTCCTAAGGCAGATGAGGGTGGTATCTCTGTTTTCCATACAAATAAGTTTTGAGCTGAGTAAAGATGCAAAAATCCTGTTGAGTTCCCAGAGGGAGTCCATCAGAAACAGGGACTGGCTCAGAGTTGGTCGTGGAATAGAAATGTAAGAATTATAAATATATCCTTTAGATCTCATGTCACTGGAAATTGTTTAACCCTGTGTCTCATAAAGTTAGCATGAAGATAGTTTGTGATATTAATTGCTCCACTTGTTAATTGGATTATCTCAAAATCTGCATGTCCTTCAGCGAAGCCAGCCAGAAGTGGAATGACAAACCAATTTATGAGCAGAAAGGTATTTGGCAGGACTGCTCTCCGTCAAAATATCCCTTTAATGAAATGCCACGGGGAGTAGTTGGTTAAGAGAACAAAGTCAGGTTTGTGGCAGGGCTGTCAGTAATTTGAGAGGCTGAGCATCTCTGGAGCAGAATCTCGCGGAAAGGGTAATTGCAGCAAGTGTCAATCTTAAATATCAAAAAAAGACATTGTGACCAAATGCCAGTATCATGTTCTGGGCGGTATCACAGTTCAAGAAACAGCCCCGGAGCATTCTGGTGTGTCAGTTATCTGGACCCTTTGATTGGGAAGTGCTAAAATTCCCAAGAGATCCAAAAGATGTTGCCAAGAGTTCAACTTGCTGTGATACTATTTGATAAAGATCTAGTGAAGACGGGGACCTTGCCAAACCGAGGACTCCTGGCATTTCTGCTTTATGGATTATACTGCTGGTAGTGAAATGGGGAGCTTGTAAAAGAGTACGGCAAAAATCTCAGTGCTTGAATTAGTCGGTTTTTTTTTTCCTGTCTATTGTCCTGAAATGCCACGTTACTAAATAATGTGGGGTACATCGCGTAAATTAATGGTGTGTTATGGGAATTGGCTTTTGCTGCTGACAGTGATTAATGGAAACTTTTAACTTAGCTTGTGTGAAGCATTTTTGGGTGTATAGAGTGAGCGATACAACTATCACACTCATGGGCTTCGGCGTATTCTTTGCACCCTACAATGGCTGTTCTTTATCACAGTGATCTTTCAGCATTTCTGGGATCACCTGGTTTAGCAGTAACAAATTTATGGTCCTTTATGGTCCTTTCCATCCAGTTATGGATGGAAAAAATATGGGGAAAGAATTAGATGACTGGAAAATATCTGTAATACCCATACGCTTATTGATACTAAATTTTATTTTCTACTTTAAAGCAAGAAATGTACCACAAATAATTTCATTAGCGTACAGGAAATACTGATGGTATATCTATGGAATAAGTATAAATAGGTATAAATTCTTAACCTCTGCATAATGACAAATCTGCCCAGAGTTCAAGATGAGGCTGCATTACATATTCAAGTACTAAGTGTACTTTTTTGCCTGTTGACGTATCTCCAGAGTAGGAAGAAAGTAAAGTGCTGAAAATAGAAAGCATTAATATTGTTGACAAGTAAACAAAAAGGAAGATTATATCCGCACAGCTCAGCGAAGGGTGGTGAATGCAGCCCCGGAGTTACAGCGCCGATACAGTAGAAATGTGTGTTTTCTGCATGAAAAGCTTAGAAAATGAGCGTGACCTTTTAATGCGCAGCCACTGTGCTTTTAATAGTGGCACAGTATTAAGGGCCACTACTAAATTTGTTATAAAGGCTGAAGGCTCACTGTACGTCGGAATTTCTCTTGTCTGATACAGTAAGTGTTGAAATAAGCATTTCTGTCAAAGGAACTTAATCAGTCACAGAGAGCATTTTAAAGAGGAAGTGTAGCAGAAGTAATATAATGTTGAATATTTCTCTAAACATTCTCTCAGTATTCATTCTGAGAGAAAATGTTTTAATAAAGTGTTTAATTTCTTTTTTACCCCATTTTTTTTTCATGGACTTTGCGGAAGAGGAGAGGATTATTTTGGGGTTTGTTTCTTAGGTTTCTGGGGTTTTTATAGATTATCACATCTGTAACCTGGTTACAGACAGGTGATGGCAATTATTCAGAGGATTTTTAGAGGAAACCGTGTTGTACTGAAGAATAATCCCAATGCCCTGTTTTATTTTGCAAAAGGCCAGTTGAAGTATTTACTCCTCCTCTTAGATAATGTTAATTCTCAGTCCAGACAACAGGCACTGTTTCTGGGGAGATCAAAGGAGTGTTCACTTGGATGAGAAATTAATTTTAATTTTAATTTTAAAAGGGGGTGATTTTAATAATAGATGGATATTAAAATAAATATTTTATTTATCAGAATTCTGTTGGCCTGTGAATTTTTCTAGCTCCATTTTGATGTGAAGGGGAAGACAGTGCTGTCCTGTGTCTTTGACATTAATAAAATAAACAATTCTGGAATCTGTAGATCTTCAAAAATTGGTTCTTCTGTAGCCAAAATCTCATCAATTCTACCACGTAAAAAGGATATTGAATATCTCTTTTTTTCTTAGAGGATAAATATTTGCATAAAAAAAAAATTAGCACCCACCTATTAATTGAATTTTTAACTACAAATTGGATAAACCACAGCACATCTCCATTAGATTGAATTCCTTACATTTACATGTGCCGTTGTCTCCAGCTCATTGGTGGAGGAGAAAAATTCCTTGGAAACTTATTTGGAAGTAGAACAATTATGGTTTATAGTTACTTTTGGGAGGAGCCGAATTGGTAAAGAGGAACCTTGTTCCCAGATGCCAAATGGCGTTTTTCTGCTGGAAAAAAGCCAAAACAAAAGGCTCCCAGCCAAAACCTTCTATTAAAAATCAATTCCCCACCCAGTCCCTCTCTGCAAAAACAAAACCCCACAATCTGTTCTCTCTGTGATGCCACTGAAGGAGCAGCGCGATTGCTAAATTCTGTAACCAACAAGTGAACTTTAAAAAATCTTTGCGGATACACGAGGGATCTGACAGAACTGGGGAATATGCCAAAATTTTGAATAGACTCTAAAGGCCTCAGGAGAATTTTTTGGATTTTACCATCATGAGATTAGGATTTTCCTGGTGAACATGTTTCATTTTGTCAGATTTTAGTATTAAAAAATCCCAACACACAAATTGAAAATGAGGATATGGGGGGTTTTGGCCATGTGAGTAATGTTGGATTGTCACATCCAGAGGGTAGTGGTCAATGGCTCAATGTCCAGATGGAGATCAATGACAAGTGGTGTCCCTCAGGGGTCCATATTGGGGCCAGTGCTGTCCAATGTCTTCATCAATGACATTGACAGTGGGATCGAGTGCACCCTCAGCAAGTTTGCAGGTGACACCAAACTGAGTTGTGTGGTGACACGCCTGAGGGACAGGATGCCACCCACAGGGACTTGGACAAGCCCAAGAAGCGGGCCTGTGTGAACCTCATGAGGTTCAACAAGGCCAAGTGCAGGGTCCTGTATCAGCACAGGCTGGGGGATGAAGAGGTTGAGAGCAGCCCTGAAGAGAAGGATTTAGGGGTGCTGGTGGATGAAAAGCTGGACACGGGCTGGATGAAAAGCTGGACGTTTGCTCTCACAGCCCAGAAGGTTAACCCTACCTTGGGCTGCATCCCCAGAGCATGGCCAGCAGCGCAAGGAGGGGATTCTGCCCCTCTGCTCTGCTCCAGTGAGATCCCACCTGGAGTATTCCCCCACCTGGGGGGATACTTGTACATAGGCAGTTTCCAGACTTTCGTACTTTTGATGCCATTTTAGACTTTTGCCCTATTTTTTTTTTTTCCTTCTTTCTTTTCCAACTACATTTTCATCCTGTGCGTGACCCCATTTGTAAGTTCTGTGGCCTGTTTTGGGGTGTGATGCCTGATTTCAGAATTACTGTACTAGGTGTTTGAATTGATATTTTTTTTAATGTTGGCACACCTGAGCAAACTGCAAGTGTTTAAAAGGCAGATTTGAGTAATTAAAGAGAAACTTATTGGATGTTTAGAAAATTGTTATCACTTGTACATAGTACCGGGTGAGGGGAAAAAAAAAAGGCAAATTATTGGGCAAGAAATGGCTTGTCAGGGAGAGTAATGGGTTTAGGAGATGGATAAACACAAGGCGAGTGATGAAAACAGAGACTTGGTGAGATTCTTGGCAAGAAACAAGCAATACAGGGCAGAAAATGTTTCACACAATGGGATGGACCCGATTGCTCAAGTTTCTATGACTATGGGACCTGTCACCCTGGGTGTCCTCCAAACCCAGGAAGGCCACAGAGATATAGAGAGAGTAAAGCATTTTCTTTTGTTTGTTTCATATGCATTTTAAAAGGAAGAGATTTTTTTTAGATACTACTTAAATATTAAGTTATTTGATAATCATCTGTCACTTCATCTGAAGAATTAAAAATGCTTCATGCTTGAGCTGTTGGTGTGTCATCACTTTTTCAGATGATATCAAGTATAAATAAATTATATTACTTACAATAAGATGCAGGTTTTGTTTTGCTGCAAAAGATTAAAATTAAAATGATGTTGCCTGAAGACTAAAAATTTGGGTGCATCTTATTCTAGAGCGAGGACTAGAGACTTCGCCACAGAAAGGGATGGTGGAGCAGAGTGACGGATGTCAGTGGTCCCCTACATCTGTCTGAGGGAGCTCTGACATAGGAACACCTCTCCTTTTTTTTTTCCTAATGCAAAACTTTGTCATTTAAATATCCCATAATAAGCACCAGCTTTGCCATAGCCCTCATTCTACTTAATTAACACACAGCTGTTTTGAAAATCTGTCTGTAAGAGTCAGAGTAAAAAGCCTGGAAACCTGAGCCTGATTGTAGAGGCAGCAGGTAAAGAAATTCAATATTTACCTGCTATAAAAATATATGCTATATTTTTTTCTTTCTTTCGAGGGCAATATTGGTTAATTCAAGACACATTCTTAACTTTGGGGTCATATTTTCCTGGTAATTCTATACTTCAGCTCATTATTTTGCCTTATTAGAGCTGGAGCAGTGATTGTCGTGAGGAAGAAAAACTTCTTTGCAGCTTGATTTTTTTTTTTTTTTTTTTTTTTTTCATTCATTGGTCTCCACCTCAGCTTTCTGAACTGGGATTACTTGTGCTGTCAGTTTTGTGCCTCTAAAACATTTTCAATCAGGTTGAAGCTGACTCTGAATCTCACCATCTTCTTGTTGATTTAGGAGAAATTACATCATCTATTGTCTGGTCAATGATTGAGCTGCAATTGTTCTCAGGGAGGCAAAATAATCCAAGGGATGGATCGTTGTATAGAAATCACAGTCACAGCATTCTGGCAAGCATCTTTCTCCTGGAACGAGTTATTTTAAAAAGTACCTTGCTAACATCAAAACAATTAAAAGTCTTGTGTCTTGCCTTCCTTGTCCGTGGTTGCAATAGGTCAAATTTCTCCAGGTTAGTGGTGGTTTTGTGTGAGCCTGCGAGTCGTGGGTGCGGGACTTGATAGTAGAAGTTCTTGGGATAATAAGAAACTCTTGGGAAAGCAGTGAGGGAATGGAAAGGAAACTGGGAGGTGAATCTACGATGTGATGGCTTTGTGTAGTAGCCTTCTTGACTCTGAAATCAAAAATCATTGCCTTTTTGTGCTCGTGTATTGAATTTCAGGGCTAAGGAACACCACGCGCTCATTTTTGCTTTCTTGTCCAGGGTGATGCAGTCTCCTGGAATGTTGTTTTTTGGAAACCACAGCTACTGCAGAGTTGTGTAATAAAGCTTGAGTGACAGATGATCTGTGGGGAGAAGCAGTGGAAGAATGTCCTAGTGGTTGTGTCTCTGAGAAACCCCCCTTTTATGCACGGGCAGCTGCGGTGTCTTCCCTCCCGCCTTTAGGTTTGTCGGCAGCAGAACAACGCGAGTCTGTCGGTGGCTGTAAGCACAGCAGCTCAGGTACTCTGATAAGCAGATATCTGCCTTGGTTAAGTAACACCTACATCCTTAGCATTAAAATCCCAGTGACATCAACAGGAGGTGACTCCGGTGGCAGCAGAGCGGAGGGATGAGGGTCCCGCTGCTCCTGTTGTGTTGTAGCTGTGACGGGACACACCAGCTCACCTCTCTGCAAGCACAGGGTGGTGAACAGCTTTCAGGTCCACATCTGCCTGTATGAAACTAGTTAATAAATAAGTTTTGGGTAATAGCTTTCTCTAACCCAGACTCTTTCACCCAAGCCAAGCACAGAGAACTGCGAGAGAGGAGCAGAGTTTGGGTTCCCAGGTCCCACACCCCCAAATCAGCTCCTTGGAACATGCTGATCTGACCCACTGAAGTGGAGAGCAAAGCCCACTCCCAGTGCTCTTTTACTGGTTGCTATTATAGTAATATGAGGGCAAAACTCTTTCCTGTACATTAAAAAAAACACCCTTCTCCCTACATGCCTCTCTCCTATTTAATTTTTTCTGTAAAACCCTCTGCAGTAAGAGGAACATGGCAGAAGTCTACTCTTCTGCAAAAAGACTATGCTTTGAAGCCACACAGTAGCCTCACTCTCCATGGCATTAATGATGGGAACTAAGCTTTGGGAACCGTATTTAAAAAATACTCCAAATAGAGGAGGGCTATTCAACTGCTAAGCACACCCATATTTTTAATAGAGGATCTGTGTGTGTACACGCATAAAGAGAGCTCTTTTTCAAGTCTTCTTTTTCCTGGGTGGTGTTTTCTTTTATTTTTTTTCCCAGTTTGAAATAACGAGACCAAGGTTTTCTCTTCTGATACATGCAAGCCGTTTCCAGTGCTGCGCTTCCCTGGATGCTCACTGTGGGAATCTCCCCGGGGTGGAAATGCCTGGATTTTGGTGGGAGCTGAGCCGGGGGCCGAGCGGCCGTGGCTCCTGGTGTTGTCTCACCCAGGTCGAGGCGTGTTGAGGGGCAGCACGGTGCCACCAGTGTTATCTTCACAAACCCTGCACGTGTGTACGCTTGTTTCCAAGTAATTGTTTTCACGGGATTTCAGCCTTAGATGGTAAAAAACTGGTGTTTTCAAGCAGCATTTGGAAAGCAAACACTTTCCAAGCAAACGAGTGTCTTGAATTGGGAAATCTTCAGCTTCCAGGCTTTCTCAAGGTTCTGCTTAGCTGTATTTGACTAGTGTGTTTTGCTGTGATCCTGAGGGTCCTGTGCTGTGCTTTATTTCGCTCTTCTAGAAATTGGTGTTCTTTCACTGTTGAGATAATATCACCGAATAATAGTATCAATGAATGCTTTAAACTATTTATGATATTTTTGTGTCTTGTAGAATCCAGTGCTCTGTAAGTAGTCAGTATTATGTTCATGTAAGATTGTAGAACATACTCCCACCTGGCAACATAGCTGGCTAAAACCATTCAGCAGTGCTATAGTCCGCAAATGGAAGATAACATTAATAGTTCTATAGGTTTTTTCAATAAAATTCTGTAATTCTTCATCAAACATATGCTGCATAAACTTTCAGTACCATTTTTCCCTGCAGTGAACATTTCTGGAGTTACCAAGGAAATCTGAAAAGTAAAGGAAGCGCTAAAGTTTGAATGAAGATAATACACCTAATTGATGAACTGTGTGGGGTATATGACATACGGGGGCAGAGTTTTCTGGTTTATCAGCATTTTCACATACTGGGTTGTTTCTCCGTAGGAAGCTGGCTGTGTTAGCGCTAGTTCTGCTGGTAAGTCCGGTGTAACAGCAGAGGGCTAAAGGGTGACCTGGTAGCTTTTTAGAAACGTCGATTTATGCAAGTCATCATTTTACCTCTACGAGTAATCCGAAGTGCTTTCATGATGCCAAGTTTGGGAGAGGAGGTATTAAAGGGGCTCAGAAGCTCCATTTGGAGAAATTGTTTTTGGTGGGCTCTAAAACCTCAGCGGGGAGGCAGGTAGCCTCCGCACGCACTGGATGATGGCCGTTGTTGGAAAGAGCTGAGCTTCTTTGTAGGGAGCTGCCACACGTGGTTCTGCTGCACCGAGTTCTAGATAACCAGAGGAGACTTCCCAGAAGGTTGAGAGTGAGTTTCTTTGTTCCAGGGCATTACGAAAGGGAATCGGCCAGAGCCTCTGGCTAAAGGGCGTAAGCTGACCCGCAGCACTGCGGTGCAGGAGGTCAGCTATTTGATGTGGGATGTGTCTCGGGGCCATTTGAGCAGTTTCAGAGCCGGGGCTCGAAATGTGACTTCCTGCAGTGGTGACCCACGGACCTTTCAAGTGCGGCGGAAGGCTCCGTACATCACTCGGGCAGTTTCCAGGACGCTCAAGCATCATTTGCTTCTCAGCTGGTTTTCGGGGGGTTGAAACGTTAAGACAATTGCTCAGCGTTTTTCCTCTCTTGTGAAGCAAAGTGCATTTTATTAAAATACATATTTTGTAAAAAATTTAATAAAGCAGCTCAAACTTTTACAAGGCTAGACAATACTTTGAAAACTGGTTCCAAATCTCTGGCCTCACTATATGAATACTAATTGTATCTTATCTACTGTCGGTTATTGAAATCCCAACCAGTAGGAAAGCTAATCTGACATCTCCATTCACATACACCTTCTTTTGAGCCTCTTTACAATTCAGTCAGTGTTATCAATGATTAAATATCCCAGTCCCTACAGTTTTAACCTTTTTTTTTTTTTATCCCTTAACTTTTCTTTTTGGTTGTTACTTTCAGGCAGTGAACAGCTCATTTTTGAGTAAAGACATTGTGAAATTCACTTAAAATGGCCGTTTGAAGATTTTATTAAAAAAAAATAAATCTCTATGGACAGACTCTGCCCTTTATTACAACAATAGAAATCGTCATTGTCTTCAGCGGTATCATCCCAAATCTGCAGGAAGGTTAGAATCCGAACTGAAAGGTATAAAATACATTGGAATGCACGAGCCCTGATTGAGGGCAGCGCAGGTGTTTGTTTTCCCCGTGACTCGTTTTTGCTCACAACTAATGTGTAATTATTGAGACTGTTCTTATGCAGATGCCTTGCAGCCCTTGCAGAGATCAAAGCAGAGGGACCCTGGTCAGTGAAATTAGAATTTGACCCTGGTTTTAATTTTAACCAGTAGTGTTTAAAAATGTATGTATTTTGTTAGCATTTTCCAGAGCTTGCATTTCAGTGGTTTTGTGCCAGCCATTTCTAAATGGAATAGTTCTTCTCTAATTTCACTTTTTGTGTGCAGCTTTCAGTAAACTTTAAAGCGTAAGGGCAAAGCCAAGTTGTCCAAGGCGCTCTCCATTTTGTACTCAAATCATAGATCCAGGCCTAGGACAAATATCAAACTGTTTGCGAGTGCGATTGAAAAAATTGCTACAGTCCTTGGACCTTTGACCAACCGGTGTTGACTTTGCAATGAAAAATGCAACCAGCTCTGGATATTTTTTGTGTGACTTTTGTTTACTTTTTGTCCAGCCTCGATGTATTTACTTGTTTTCAAGCACCCCTATTTTTATAACATGGCAGCAAAGAGAGAAATTAAGCTGAAGAGAGACCTTTTTCTGAGCCCTTACAGAGGAGCAGGTACTTGACTCCTGCATGGGAAAGCAAGGTTTTCTGTTGCTTTGCGATGACTCACTGCGTGTCGGGTAATGGAATCCTGTTAGTGCCACCACAAGAGTATTAAGAAGGTTTGAGTGTGGAGAGAGGAAAAAAACTAGGGGAAGCGAGAATTATTTTTTAAAGAAAAATCTACTTTTGAGAAGTACCAGGTGAGGCCTTTGTTTCATTAATTAAAGTTAATAGTGAAGACGAAGGCTGGCAAATAATGGAGATTGGCCTCTGCCCACTGTGAGTGTAGAGTCTGCCCGGGACAGGGGGTGCCCGTCACCTATGAGCAGTTGGAAATGGGGTAACTTACAGCCACCCCCCTCATCTCTAGGGGTTTGGTTTGCTTGTTTGTTTGTTTGTTTTAGTATTTTCACTTATTAACCAGGAAGCACCAAAGTCTGGGCTCCAGCCCAGTGTTTTAGGAGCCAAGCTGGAAGTGTGTTCTGTCTTTCACCAGAACTTTCCTCTCTGAGTTTGTAGAAATAGTGTCTTTCTTCAAATCATAACCTCTGGAGTCGTGTGTTAATGTGACAGTCTGAGTTTTCATTTAATGGAAGTGGTAAGTTTTTCCACCTTTGTAGTTTCCAAGTGAAGAATTAAAGAATCACCTTAAAGAATGAGTCACGAGGATGCCACAGGACTTCTTGTTTTGTAAATCTTCTGAGTAGTAAGAAAATTTTGTGACATCTGACTGGCCTGGGTCATGATGTTGAAATATCAGGGCAAGTGGTTCTCTATAAAACAAACTAATCACCCAGAGTCCAAAGTCTTGGCTGGGATAAAGAGTTGTGGATCCGTGTAGCCGTGGCAGTTGGGTGAACAGGAGCCAAATTTAGGATACTGAGAACAGGATCAGGATTGGCATTTTGGTATCTGATACACATGTATACTTTTAAACTGCAGGGTATCAAACATATTTGTATTTTACATGTCTAAGAAGCACACCTAAGGATAGGCTTCAGTGGACAGACCCAAACTCAGACTTCCTGCAGCTGGAGAGGAGGATGCACCATGCTTGCTCTTATCTTTTTATTTTTTCTCCTGCTTTCCCCCTTCATCTGTGACTGGATGTTTTGCTCTGTTTAAATATAATGATCACTGCCACAGATTACAGGGCCAGGGCTCAGGGAAATGTTTTTAAGCATCCCAAGATAATAAGGAAAAAATGCATTTCTTTTAGAACAAGTGACAATTTACGACGTTTTGTGGAAACTGGTGATTTGAAAATAGCTGATCACTGCAAAATATGAAAATTAAGATTTATTTTTTTCACCCCTAAACATATAGGAATTTTGCATTTAGTTGTGACTTGACACATGTTCAGAAGCGTGCAATTCAGGCAGTGGCTCGAGACATCGCTGGAAGCAGATCTGGGTTGTCATGTTTCATTATAGCTATTGAACTATTGCAAGCATGCTATTATGCTGTAATGAAAGGGGTCTTCTCCTTCTCTTTTCAACTTGCAGATCTAGGAGAGAAACCATATGTCATTAGTCCCTGGCACAGATTCGGGGGAAAGGAGTTCTCCAAAGCACTAAAATACACGTGAGGCCTTTTCCCTTGAAAAAGACGAAGGAAATACATTTTTGTCCAGCTGAACCTCAGTCTTTTACTAAAGTATATAATGATTACAGATCACTTAAAATATAATTTCAATTATAATGGGTTTCTTGGAGGATGATCCGAGTTATGTTGGTGTTGACCTATGTGGACAGGATTTGGCCCAATGGGAGCTGTGGAAACAGTAATGCAAAGGCCACCCGTCCCCTGGAGTGTGGTGTGCCCTGCTGAGCCCCTCTAGGCCAGGGGTGTCTGACCAGGGCGGACACCCAAACAGGCAGAAATTAGCCTAATGAGGCTCTGGGGTGCTTCACTCAGAATTCTTGTATGTGGGAAAAAGCTGTGCGTGGGAATGTAAGTGAATCCCAGTGTGGTATGCGGGGCATCTGAGACTGACGTCTGGATCATCCACCTTCTTCTAGGAGTTTCTCCACTGGCTTCAGCTTGCCAGGGCAGTGGCTTCAGTAACGTCTGTCAATCAAGCGTTAAAAGCATTAAAAGAAATTCAAGCATTCTCACAGATAATTAGCGATAGAACAAGAGGGAATGGATTCAAGCTCCAACAGGGCAGGTTCAGACTGGACATTAGGAAAGAATTCTTCACAGCAAGAGTGGTTGGGTTTTGGAATAGGCTGCTCAGGCAGGTGGTTGAGTCACCATCCCTGAATGTGTTTAAGAGTCGTTTAGATGTGGTGTTGGGGGAAATGGTGTGGGGGAGAACTTTGTAGAGTAGGGTTGATAGTTGGACTCAATGATCCCAAGGGTCTTTTCCAACCTGAATGATTCTTTGATTCTAAAATCTCTGATCTTCTTCTTGAGGAATCATTCAAGCAGATGGATATTGCAAAGTTGTTTTAAAAAGATTAATATAGCATTTATTTAATTGCTAAAATATGCAAGAAAATAGATCAAATGCCCTGACGTCCAGAACACAGAACTTTGAAAAAAAGCAGATATTTTTTCAAGGATATGGATGCACTTGTTCCTTCTCTTTTCTGTTCAGTTCTCTGCTGTGAAATTCACTTCTCCAGGAAACACATCCCTTGGCTATCTTTTCCCTATGATATAGCAATATTTTCCTGTTGATAAGGATCTCATATGTTAATCTCTATTTAAGATTTTGGGGGAAAGTGGCAGTACCTTTCGAGTCCTTTGGTGCCTTTTCTCCCCTGCAGACACCTGCAAAACACTTCCCTCCCTGCTTTTACAGAGTGAGTAACATCTTCAAACATGTTGGGTAGACTCAGTTCCGTGGGGATCCATCCTGAAGAAACATCACGGGGCTCCAGCTGCTTGAAACCCAGCCAGCCCAGATGGAACTTGAAAAAGTATCATGAAAAAGTGCATTGAAATCTTAACTGATAATGAGATAATGAGAGATGATTTTGTGGCCATGGCCAGTGAGATGTTATGTTAAGCTTGGTAGAAATACTGCTTTTGTTGCTGATGGGCTGCAGTTTCAAAGATAGGCAAATGCTGAGTTCTTTGTGCAGGCTCTCTATTAAAAGGGGGAAAAAAGCTTTTGCAGGTTTATGGACTTTTTGTTTCCTGCTTTTTGTATTTTGAGTAGGGTTTTTTTTTTGGGGGGGAGGAGGTGGGGGTTGTGTTTTTGTTTTGTTGGTGTTTTTTTTTTTTTTTTTTTAAACTAGAAGTAAAGCCCCTATAGGGAGCAGCCGGATGCTGAGTGCTCTTGATGAGCCTGTTTTTGAGTCTTTTAGAATCAGTAGAAGAGTTCCCATTGATGTCAGTGGACTTTGGATCAGGCCCTTGACATAAAACCAGCCCTTCTGAGCCAGACAAAAAGCCCATCTTCCCTGATACTGCCTTACGTGAGGATGGATTAGTGGATTCTTAGGGAAGCCAAGGATTTCAAGAATTCCCGAGGTGCAGATTGCCACTGATGTAGCATGTCATTAATACTCGGTAGGCCTTTCTTCGCATTAATTTCTTTAATCACTGTTGGACCCAACTTATGTTTTGGCTTCAAGAGCACTCTATAGCACTGCCCTGCACAGCTGAGTTCTGTGTGCCCATGCATTGTACGTGTGGACCTGCCTTACGGAGGTCTGGGTGCACTCCAAAATCAGAGGAGAAGATAAGGGCAGTTTGTGGGATGGAATTAATTTTAGTAAGAGGGATAAACACTGAAAACTTGGTGAATTTCTTATGGTCTTCATCACCAATTATCATCTGAAAGAATATCAAGGAGTGAGTTAAAGCATTTGCAAGACAAAGACAGAATTCATTATTTTGCACTGTTAGCCCAGGATGGGCACAGGACCACAGAGCATCCTCATATTTCTTTAGGGACTGGCTACTTTGAATGCTAGTTCAAAAAGAAAAAAAAGAAGAGAGAAGAAAAATAAAGAAGGGAAAAGGAAGAGAGACAGGCAATTCACCCTTGATAACAATGCTTGGGTTAACAATGTCGTTTAGGTGTCTGTTTTCTGATATTCATTTTTGAAACATTGGAGAATTCAGTGCTATAGTGCTATATCACGGGGATTTGTTTGACTCGTGTGTTAGGATAAGAGGGAGTGCCTCTATTTGTATTAGCTGGAGAAGGATTGTGAACTATTATCTTACTTTGTTATCTGAGCTAGGAGTGTACAAGGAAGTTTCTTCTACTAATGGTTGAGCTGCTCTTCAGATAAAGCCCTCCACAGGATCCCTGTAGCCCTAATTAATCAGCTGTTAAAACAGTAGTTGATAGACAGGCTTGCTTTAAGTTGGAATTGCCTGCAATCAGAGATAACAGGTGAGTCCCATTTGGCAGCAAGATATGAAAGTAGAAGAGTGATCTGTTATCAAAATGAATATGGTACTCAAATCAAAAGTGAAGTTTGCAAAGGGAGCCAGCAAAGTAAAACAAAAGGGAATCTTTTTTTTACTTTGAGTGATCAAAACACCTTCACTTTGGTGATTGTTTTAGACAGGTCTGAATCCATTTTGTAAAATTTTGTACTAAAAGCATGCGTTATGAAGGTAAATTTAGGCTTCTGGAGAACACTTGCTACTCCAGTAATATTGCTAAAATCCTTGGTGGGTAACGGTAAGGAGGTGTGATGGCAATTCCTGCTCCCATGGAGCGGCTGGTGGCTCCCACCTCGGCCAGTGTGCGGGACCCGCAGGTTCAACAGCTGGGTTTCAGGTCAGGAATTTAACGTGTGTCTTTCGGTGTCACTGCCCTAATCATCAGGGTGAAGAGTAACCTCTTTCCTCACCCAGTTCATATTTAGTAAGTTGTGCAGAATGGTACGCCCCAGCGGTGTGGGGGACTATTCTATCCCCGCAGCTGGGTCACTCACCGGGGCGTTATGGTGGCTCTGGGCTCGAGTCCCTCTGCTGGGTTCAGACCCACAAAGAATGACCTTTCCTTTCCTCACATTCAGCATTAAAAGGCAGACAGATTAGAGGCTTAATGGCAAACTTTTTGGGCAGTTGGTACCCGATTTATTGTAAAGCATTATTTTGTTATTGACTCGTTTGTATCAGAGCAACCCTCAGAAGTGTCCCTCAGGACTGATGTTGCTGCACAAACAGTGATAAAAACGTTCTGTCAGTCTAGATTCAATTTACATGTTAAATTCTCTGGATGTAACAAGAGGTTAGTGCTTCAGAGGTGTGCAGAGAGCCTGAAGGAGAGATGGACCGCTCTATAAATGACCAAAAACCTTCCATGTCTTTCAGCCTGGGCACTGTTTGATAGTCCCATGTTCACAAGTGGGAGAGAAGTCCCTCTGAAGCAGAGATGCTATTTCTTTTCTTTGACTTCTCTGCGTGCAGGTGAATATTCTTCTGTTGACCCCACTGTTTAGTCTCAGGACTGATGCTTATCAGAGCTTCAGGAATTAAGTTACCACTGGCTTCGTACAGATGAAAGCAACTTGGTCACTGAGCACTTAATAGTCACAAACCAGGTGGCAGCATGGCCAGTAGTCTTTTCTTGAGGTCACATACCCTAGAATTTTTTTAAAATGTGCTACAAACCTCAGTAGATGTCTAAATTCTCATTGGAAGCCTCTGTAACCGTAATCAGTGCATGGACATTTACTTCTTCTTCGGGGGATGCCTCTGTCCCTGGGACACAGACTTCTGCTCTCCCCATTCACCATGGGCAGACATTGCCTTTCTTTTGCTTTCCATGTTCCACGACTGAGGTCATGGACCCTGTATTTCTTGGTCCTTTTCTCTGCCAGAAACTGCATCCTCCTCATGCTCTAGTACTTGTTACTGCTTTGCATTTTTGGGGGCCTGTTCAGCTGTCCTTATTGCCTGTTTCTCTAGGCTAACGCTTCTTTCCCCCGCGAATCTTTCTTGTAAGCTCAAAAAACATACCCCGCTCTTAAACCACTTACTATCTAGAAGATCATATAGGTCTCCAAGATGACATGTGCCCACCACTGCTTTCAGCTCCAAGTGTAAATTTTGTGCTTTTTTTTTCCTGAGTAAGCCCTGTCCCCTCTGCATAGTCTCATTCTGCTTTGGCTGATGCTTCTCATCAAATACCTTTATCTCCCGTTCTAGTGTTTCAGATGTTATTTTTGACACCTGAGTTTTACTTGCTCCTAATTCTTTTTCACTGATGAAATGGTAAGGGGAAAAGAAAAAGTTTAAACTTTCTGTTTTCCTTTTCATCCCTCAATGTTCAGCTCTCTGTAGCGATTCAAGTCTCAGCTCTGCTGTGCCCTTGGGTTTACTTCTGAAAATTCAGCATCCTGGTGGTCACTCCTTTTGATGCCGCCTGTTTGCTGGGTTTCAAGGTGCTGCTTGGCCCCTCGGATAATCAGGCTTCTTTTCTCCTGGTGTCTCTTTTAGGTCAGCTGCTTCCTGCATGTATCGCCTACCACCTGGTGGGTAATAATATGAGAGTACTTCATGTTTCTAAAATTAAACTCTCTCTTTTATTCAGGAAACTCTTGTCAGAGCTGTTGCAATTAATTTACTGCTGCTGTAGTAGCCATGTGCGGGTATACTGGCTCACCAGTCCATCGGCCACACTTTCTCCCCGCAGCAATCCAGGTTCCACACATATCACTCCCCAAGGAGCCCAGTTCCATACGTGTTGCTCCCAGGTACCCATTGACCGGATTTTCAACGGCCCTCCTTTGCCAGGGCTCCTGATGGAAGCAGAGCAGGGACTGGGCACAAGTCACCCACCCTTAAGACACAGCAAAGGGCAGGAGGGATGGAGACCTCGCTCCTGTGAGCCCACAGCTGGACCACGGTGTGACGTCCCCGTTCCTGCCCGACCTTCGGAGCAGATTTACCCACTGCTCTCAAAAAATCCCTCTTCCAGGACCCACATTTTACTTCCATATTAGTCATATATCATGGAATGACACCGTAACACCTGGAAGGGTAATGTCCCTTTTTATACCTTTAACCATTAACTAGACAGGCACGTGTGTGTGCGCACACAGAGGCGATGGTTAAAGACACATTAAAAGAAACATTTCCGGCACAGGGATTTAGCTGTGTGAATCCCATTAACATTAATGGGAGTTGTTCCCCAAAATCCCCATGTATCTCGTTAAAATATACCTATTAGTGACAGGCTGGAGCCTACAAAAACCAGCAGTTTCCAAGTTAAAACTGAAACTTCATCATTAACTTACCCTATTGTGCCTCGGTAATGCAACACTCTTTAACTTCTCAAATTCAAAGGTATCTTTTCTCCATTGAACTTAAAACAAATCTTGTCTTGTTAATACAATAGGTTCTGCTATAGTTAGCCCTCTCTGTAACTCTTTATCATCTTGGAAATGTTTTCTTTCTCTAACCAATGCCATCTGTGAAGGGACAGTGTTACCAAAATATCTTTGAAGCCCTTATGAGAAATAGCATATGAAATATAAATAGTGCATGCTCTAATAGATCATAACATCGAGGTATGATGGTGATAAACTCTCAGGTACTGGGTTGTTGTTCTTGGGATTTTTTAAAATAAAGATGTGTAACACCCGAGACACTCCAGAGGAACGAATGCCTGGAGAAACCAGATACATGAAGGAAACTTGATTTAGAGTAAACTTATTTAACAACGTCATTACGACAGAAAGAGACCTTAATGCGGGCACCCCAAATTCTCACCGCCGCAGTTGTGTGCATTCTAACCACGCGGAGGTTGGGTTTGTGTGACGGTGACGGTCTGAGTTGTAATGGGCGTAGGGCAGGATGGAGACGATGAAGCCGAGTAAACGAGCCGGTTCCACTGGTGGCTGTGGAGTTGCTGTTCCTGAGCTACCGGAGAGGGGGAATTTCAGGGCAGATCAACACGTGCGGAGTCTGCTCTAACGCTGTTGTGGTGTTTCTGATACACGAGGCAGCTCATTTACTGTTGGCTTGGCTAACCCTGCACTGTAGATGTAACAGAAGCCCCTGCTTTTATAGCTTTGATAATGGTGTGACTTTTTCAGCATGTGCTAGGAAGCTGAAATAAGGGGTGCCAGCAAAAGCAGGATCCCCAGTGATGTACTGGTAACATATTTGGAATGTAGACCTGCATCAAATATAATTTCCTCCGGGTTTAACAGCAGAGATAAGTGAGAGCAGTGAGAGCAGATATCGGATCCAGTAAGTCTTGCTCTTTTTGAGTAGAGCACGGCACAAAAATAGACGTCTCTAAAAAAAAGCAGACCCCACTGCTGCTGCCCCCATTCCCATGGCAGTGGGCACAGCCCCTCACCTTTGGGCTGAGACCAGTGGGTGAGAACATCCTCCCATGCCAGGGGAAATGACTGTAATTACACTGTATGCCTGTGTTTATTTCCCCCTTCCCTCCCCCAGAGCCAACCTCTTTTAATATATTGCAAATAATTTTTCTGGCTATAGGTCCCTAAATGGTCCTTGTTAACCCGTGACCAGTACCCCTGCTCCCGACAAAACCCGCTCCCCGCTAGACCCAGCACATGAGTTGGTTGGGTCAGGAGCAGCTCTGGTAGGGCTTCTTCCAGTAGCTTAACCATTAACAATGAGCACTGAAATGAGTCATCCGTACTTTATTTTTAATTAGAGCTGCAGTGAGCTCAAGCTTGAGATTTTTTTTTTTTGCCTGCAGAGTTCGGGAGCTGAAACCAGCAGCACTTCCCTGGTACCGGCTGTGCAGGGAGTGCTGTAAAGCAACATCCTTGGGTTGTTGTGGATACAAACAGTGGAGCAAAACCAATGCAACGTGCAGATTCACGGGGCTAATCAGTACAATTCCTGTTGGCTTTGTCTGGCTGGAGATGCTTTGCTCGCTTTATTTCTCTTTCCCTCTCGCACCCCCATCCATCCCCACCTCCGAAACAGAAGCCCAAATAACGAGCACGACAGCACTGGATAAAGGGGAAATTAATATTTAGATATGAGGATTGTTTGTTTCAAATGTATTTATTTAATTGATTATATTCTAGATATGCTTAATTTGACGTTTTCAAGCAACAAACCAAATGGAAAAATAGCTCCACAGACTCCTGGAATCAAAAGATATGTTTGTATTTTGAACACCTTTTGAATTATTTTCACATCCATGACCAAGCCCAGAACTTTTCTGTACAGAGTTCTGAGGAACTATCCCTGATAGTGCCTGTGACCCGTTCAAAAATCATCAATGCCTTTAAAAGGAGGAGTGAATCCTGTGCTCGCCTGAGCTGCGGTGCCAGCCCTGGCAAAGGGACACTGCGGACGATCCGCTGTGCTCCTACAGACCGTGGCATTAAAGGAAGATAGTTCTTGAAATGTAGTCTAAAGCAATAGGAAAATATGTTGTGCTGTTTGGCATTTTGTTATATTTCGGTAAATTAAAACTCGTAATAGAGGGTTAGTTCCATTTTTTCTTGTCTGGGTTGTTGTTATCTGTGAAGGAAAATCCAGCTCGTTAATCCTGGAGGCTTTGTCATGTCAGTGCCAAGGGGTTGGGAGATGAGAGTTGGCTGTCGGAGCCCTGGCCCCAGCTCTGGTGGCCTCCATTGGCTTGGCCACAACAGCTCTTTGCTTCCTTTACCCAGGTTTTATTTTGTCTCTTCTTTGGGAAGTTCCTTGGGGTAGAAAAAGTTGTGAGGTTTCTGAGACAGTGTCCTTAATTTCAGCAAGCAGGACCGCAGTGAAGGTCATGCTGTTTGTTCCATATCCATGATATTTATTTCTCAGGTGCTGTAACTGTTCCTTTCTACAAACGCTTGAGGCAGGCAGTGATTTAAGCTGCTTCTCATGATGGGTGCGTTCATTTTTAGCCTGGGATTTCTTTTGCATCCCTGGTTAATGGTTGGGAGGACGGGTTGTGAGGGAACAACCAGTGTGGTGCTGTTAAAGGGTGGGACACAAGCTGTGCTGGGGCGAGGGCCTGGGCTCCCCAGAGAGCTTCAAAGCAGCACACAAAATATTAATCTAACGGTCAGGTGCTCCTTTCTGCTCAGCCTAAATGTGGAATCCCTTGTTCTGGGGTGCAGGTTCCTGTGGCTCAGGTCTGGTGGCTCTGGCAGGACTTTCCTTAGAGGGCAGAGACAGGCTTTGTGGGAGCGTGAGCAGGAGAGAGCTGGCCACCTTGCTCTTCTCAGCTCTCCTGGGTGCGTTGGGAGAGAAGCCGGAGGGGCATCGGGCTGTGTGGAGCTGGTGAGGGTTATATTCAGGCAGGAGAAGTGGTGGGGATGCCAACAACAGGGAAGGACACGGGGGCATAGGCTGAGGTGCCAGAGGGGACACGAGCCCAGGGACACACAGCTTCTTGCTGGATTGGGCAAGTCTAAACTGAGGGAAACTTAGTATTTCCCCTCAAGAAGAAGAGCCGTGATAAAAGACACCACTTTGTAGCATTTCTCACGCAAAGAACCACACTAAATAGCAGAGTTACAGACATAAATGCAGATAGGAGCAGGCCACAGGAGATGGACTGATACAGAAACTGGAGAAGAACCACCACTAGGATAGAAAAGGCGAGGAGTCAGAGATGGAGATACCAAACTTGGTGGATAATCCTTGAAAATGAGCACCCTCGTGCTGTGTGAAAGGACCAAGAGGAGGATGACGCAGCGTGGGGGGAGAAGCGCAGGAGAAAAGGTCAGTGAGTTGGGATCATTTCAAATCCAACAGTAAATTAGAGTTTTAAAGCTCTAAATACATGAAGAGGTATCTCTTTGTGCAGGAACCAGACAATATCGAGTTCTGATCTGAGATTACATCTTTCTCCGTTTTTCTCTCTCTCTCTGCACCTCATTGTGATTATTACATATTTTGCTAGTAAGATCCAAATTGCTAAGTGGTTGGAAAATTTAATTCAAGAGTCTCCATATAGTGATTTGTCATTACTGTAGATTTTTATGTCTTCATGTAGTTAATGTAACCTTTTTTGGAGAGCGTTGGAAGGCAGCATTCAGAAAATCAGTTGGTTTCCTCGCTTCACCACTGGTTTGAATTGCTCTAATTGAAACCAGTATTATTTCATTTGATCTTGTAATTAAACAATGTAATTTATATTAATCCATTAAATAATTTGGCTAATTGCTTTTACACTGATTGTATCTTAGCCTTTTTTCTTTTAAATTATTATTGGAACCAAGCGGTTATCTACTGAAAACCAGTAAGCCACAAGTGAAGAAAAGATCTTTTTTACTTGTGGGGATTTTTTTTTTTTTTAATGCTCTTTGGTAAAAAACTATGTTAAAATATAATGACAGAGGCCCTGATTCAGCCAAATGTTTAAGCGTATCGTTCCACTGCTGCTCAGTAAACTTTGAATCAGGGTTTAAATGATGAAAAGTCAGACTTGGGTTGGATATTGAAGCTTTGCATTCCTGGGAGGGGAAAGACGGTCTCATACTAGTGAAAGAAATTGGCTTTATTCCTGTTTCCCTGTCACTGACCCACAGAGAGATACCTCAGTGAGTTCCTCGTCCCAAGCCCCGCCTGTGTGTGGCTGAGAACGCTGGAAAGTTCTCTTGTACTTTGAAAAACGTGTTCACAGTTCACACGCTTGAGTAGAATCGGTCTTGCTGAAGTTGGGATCGTCACGTGGGAGTAGCCAGGATGCGTGTGCCCTAGTGAGAAATTCACAAAGGAGAAATTCACCTGTTGCAGTGAATTCTTGCTTCTCTGTGCCTGGCGCCTAATTATTGCCTTGCCACACGCGTTTGAACCGAGAACCTGCCGGAGCGCCCAGGGAAGCGCACGCGTCAAAATAAACGTGTGAGGAATCGGAATGGATGAGAAGGCGTAAACTAATTCTTCAGGATAAAACAATTCCCTTGTAGGTCTGCCAGAGTTCAGATTGTTTAGGATGCTCATCTCTACCTCTGTCAGCTTAAAAGAGTGAAAAAGAGACAAGGTGCAGCGGGATGTTTGGCCAAGGTAGGAGGAAGCATCAGGAGTCGGCAGATATGGCCATGATGCTTTGGTGCATCAACGCTTATTTTGCGGTCGCTGTGTTTGTTTATTTTTGGTGTCATTTTGGACAGTTGCAGCTGTGAGTGTGGTTTTTGTACACGGCTTGTGCTCCTCTTCTTGGCACCTGCCCGCTGGGGGGTAGTTGGCCATGAGCAACGTTCTGCAGCGCAGTGGTGTTCATCTGCTGAGGGGGCAAGGGTGTTGGTGGAACCGGCAGTAGCTTTGTGGCTGAGGGGGATCCTCCAAAAAGCTCTTGTTCTGCAGATGCTGAAACTTGCACAAAACTGGTTGCTTGACATCCATTCACTGATTATGAGTCCCAGGTCCCTGTGGGCCTGTTTCGGGCTTTACTCTGCTATTGATCTTGTTATTTCAAGGCCCGTAACCTAAGGACTGCATGAGTCAGATGAAAATTTACCATCTATTTCATGGCTGTACGTTGCTGCTCTATACACTGCCCTCCGATACCCGTATGTTGGTGTTATCGTAACAGTTTTGAATCACACATATTGAATTTTGCCATCTATTGTTTTTCATTTTCTCAAGCATTCTTATTCTGAGCCCGGCCTCTTCAGCCAGGTTTTCCCTACTCATCCTTCTGTCTATTTAGAAATTGTAATTGTGTAGTTTCAAGCCTATTTCTAACAGTATTTCTGGTAAATTGCAGTTGGATTCGACTTATTTCTTATGGCCTCATTTTGTCTTTTTATTTCTATATTCTAGCACTAATTACTAGTGATGTGATTAATGTTCCGCATACCTGGTAGCTTTGTTCTTTCTGGTTTTCAGATAATGTTAATTAATCCAACTTTGAAAAAATACTTGTGGTCCTGATCACATGTCACATTTCTAATTCTTTCTGGAAACCAGAGGCTTTATAAAAGCTGAGTAATTAGAGATACATTTATGCAACTACACTTGCAGGAACTTTCAGTCTAGATATCACTGTCAGAAGTCCTGACTGTATTTAAGAGGATGACTATATGCAATTCTTTGTTAGGTTTATTTTATATAGGATTAAAACAAAGGCTATAAGATCATTCCGGTGTCTTTTCATAGAACTATAGTGAAGGGTTGTTTGGGTTGAAGGAGAAATCCCACACCATAAACGACAAAAAACTCTACTCTTTAAAAATGTCTTACTAATTCATATTTTTAAGTATGTTTCCATAGTTTTGGGGTCTCCTGTATTGCTATCCCTCTGTGTATGAGTATTAAACTGCATCAAATTGCCATGATTTTGTTGACTCTGGAGAGGGTGAGATACAGCATAATGGCAGATTGGGAGAAAATAAAGACACAGGTATAGTAGATGCCCTGCATGCAAGTCACATCCCTCACTGCGCTACGGGAAGGTGATCAGATATGCCAAGGATAAGGGTAGTCCAGGAACATCGAGGAGAAAGAATAGCAGTTACTTTCAGAGCACTGTGGTTTATCTCGCAATGTCTGTTTTCTTTGCAAAATCACTAATGGTCACTATTATTGGAATTGTTAAAGTGACCTTTAAATTGCTTTACAAATATCGAGCTGGGGATGCAATCTACCTCTGCACAATAGTCAATTGTCTGTCCCAACTTAAACAAAACAAAAAACCTGAGTGCATTTCAAAGTATTTCAAGCAAACTCTTTCAAGTATTTTTTAGAGTGTCACCTCCAGTCCTTAGCTTTTCAATAATGTCACCTTTTATACAATGTTAGGAGTGATTTTTGCCCTGGAGAAGGGCTAAAAACTTAGAAGATGCTAAAAGCTCTTTTTTTTTGGTCCCCTCTTAGATTTTGGTACTATATGACTGAGCGTGGAATTTTCATTGAGCTTTGTGTGTGTATATGTACATATATAGGTGTATATATGTACATAAACTTATATGTATCCATACACATCTTTTCATGGAATCACGGCATTGTCAGAGTTGGAAGGGACCTCTAGAGACCATCCAGTCCAACTCCCTTGCCAAAGCAGGGTTGTCCAGAGCACATCACTCAGGACGGCATCCAGGTGGGGCTTGAAGATCTCCAGACTCCACGACCTCCCTGGGCAGCCTCTTCCAGGGCTCCGGCACCCGCACTGTAAAGAAGTTTTTCCTCATGTTTGAGTGGAACTTCCCATGTTCCAGCTTGTGCCTGTTGCCCCTCGTCCTATCGCTGGAAACCACTGAAAAGAGTCCGGCTCC
>JAOXNO010000052.1:1177524-1209969 GCA_028565335.1 Limnodromus scolopaceus | reverse complement strand
AGGCTAAAGAGTCCCAGCTCCTTGAGCCTTTCCTCGTAAGGGAGATGCTCCAATCCCTTAATCATCTTCGTTGCCCTACGCTGGACTCTTTCCAGTAGTTCCCTGTCCCTCTTGAACTGGGGGGCCCAGATGTAACAAGAATTGATGCAATTGAGTGCAGATATTTTCTTCTGCCCATAATTTTGATGTGGCAGCTGTTTCTCCCCAGATATGTGGGTATCTGCCCTCTCCCATCCCTTGCGGTGCGGACATCATCTCCCCTAACCCCATCTAGTCAGGTTAGGGAACTGGTAGCACTTTGGTTCCCAGGCCATATAGACACTGTATGGAGTGCCCAGTACATTCCATATGATGATGGAGGTGACTCCCATATGAAGGTGGAACCTTATAGGTTCTTCAGCAGGAATAAAGTGCATTACAGCAGCAACTCTATACAGGTATAACTCGCATTTATCGTACAGTGGCCATACCTCTGTATTAGCTGAACAGCATGTTTGTATATGACTAAAAGGTTTGTCTCTCCCTATGGAGAACCACAGTCTCGATGCTTTCACGTTACTAACCCTTTTACCAAAAGTCATCGCGGTAAAGCAAAGTGGAGTTCTGGTAGGTTCTCACCCCATTCATAGTCTTCCAGCTTTACTTCCTCAATTCCCAGATTAAAATCTAATTAAAACCTCCATGCTAGTTGTTCTGTAAATTAGGGTGAGCAAATGCTTTCCCTGTGACACTTTTCAAATTGTCGTGTGGAAGACACATGCCCTTTGAGCTGTAGAAAATGCAAGATAATTTAACATAGCTTGGTTGAGACGTAAGGATAGAGTTAGCTGCAATCTTGCTTGTATTCATGAATACAAACCAATATTTTAAATGTCCTCTGTACACTGGAAATCTGAAATGTGCCTTGTGGCAAAAGGCAGAATTCAGACCAAGTATAAGTATATTGAATTCCATTGAAATCTCTGTTTACGGTTGTATGCACTCAGACCTGATTTTGACCCTAAATTAATCATAAGGGACTAAATTTAACCTGCCATAAATGTACTCGTGTACGCACATATACATAAAAAGGCACCAAAAGGTGCAGTTAGCATAGAAAATAAAATGCAGCTAATTATTGCAGATCTTTTTTAAGTATGTTTGCAAGTGATGTGTTTTCAAAACAAGCTAAACAATAATTCATCAGCTTGTGTACCACATGCTGGCTAATGAATAAAGTCAGGAATCAGGAAGCAAATGTAAATACGGGGTCTAATTCCCAACTGCCAAATTAGAAGTATTCTGTGCCCACTTTGCACAGGTGCAAGTGACAGCATAAGTTACAAAACAGCTGGGAATCTGGTCTCGCAGTCTGTTCTGCTGTTCAAATAATTGAATTTAAAGTGTGGTTACTGACTAACTAAAGCCTCTCCAACTGTATTGGTCCTCGTTTCCCAACCCCAAGCCTGAGAGAAGACCAGGCCATTTGAGAAGATTGTCATTCAATCAGAACCCACAGGGAAAAAAAAAAAATATGAAAATGCCAGTTTCTTTTATGCTGGCAGTTAATCCGTCAGGAGCAGATTCAAGTTTTGGCAAAGATCTGTGGTGAGATAAAATAAAGAAAGCTGCCAAACAGCATTGTTTGGGAGGGGAGCGGACACCACTTCCCCAAGTGAAATGCCAAGCACACCTACACGGCTTCACCGGCCATGGGAAACCCGGGATATTTATAGCTGCACTAAGCTTTAGTGCTCATTTACCCCGGGGGCAGCCTCTTCGTTGCAGAAACGGCTTCATAATTGCTAATGCTCCTTTCTGCAAGGGTTTGGTTTGTTTTTTTTTTTTTATAGTTTACTTGAGTAAGTGTAGCAGAACATGCTAATAGTTTAAAAATAAAGCACGTCTAAACCATGGGTTTGCAGTGCCCCGCGATGTGCAGCCCAGCGCCCTGTCCTCCTCGCTTCAGCTTCACCCTTTGACGGCTTTCAAACCCATTTCCTGCCCCTCTTGCCGTCGTCATCTGCATTTAAGACCCAGAAAGAATTTGGTGCCAATTTTAGGACGGTAGCTTGATTAGGTGACTCTTCTTTTTCCAACGGGACCTAACAATCTGTCTTCAAGTGTGTTTTGTAGACAGTTGCTGCTGAGTGAGAAGGGGGGTTGGTGCAGGCGTTGCACTGGTGGGATGCGGTTTTATCTGCAAAGTCAGAAAGGAGCTATGTTTAAGGGGGGCTGTCAGTAAATAAACACGACCATGAGCCGGCATCGCTTTCAGTACCTGCCTCACCTGACTCTCGTTTTTCTCGTGGGGTTTGGATTTGAATATGAGCTGCTAAAATAACTCATAAAATTAAAGACCGGACAGACGGACGGTTTCTGTGTTGCACCATCTCCTCTCACCACTATGCACCAGTAACGCAGGATCCCTGGGGTCGCTCTCTCCCCGCTGCCGGGGCAGAGGAGCTCGCACACACCGGGATGAGCTGCCACGATGCTGCTTTTCTGCCGAGGAGGAGAGTGGGGAGATTTTCCTTCCCTGGCTTTCCCCTTGGTAGCTGGAACGCTGCTCTCGTGTTTTATCCCAGGAAACTTCGTGCCACCCCGAGTGCAATCTGGCCGGTGCCGCAGCGCCCGGGGGTGCCTGCTGAGGGGTGCTGAGCCTCCTGCCGTCAGATCCTGCCACCGGGAAGCCTCCATCTGTCTGTGCCAACTGTCACCTCGGCTTTTTTCTCCTGGTTACCCGGTGCTTTAGGGCTCAGCTTGTTCTTTTGGGAGCGGAGGATTGGAAAGGACCATCAGGGTTTCCAAGACTGCTCTGCTGTAACTGCGAGGGTCTGTGGAGCTCATTTCATGTGTAGATGACACTGGGTAGGATCCTTGGCCAGAATAATCCAGCTCGTTTTATTAATAAACATGACATGGCCGTTTTTGTCTTGAAAACACTCTGGCTCCACAGAGATTACAAGTTGTCTGGATTTTATTTGCAGTTTCAATGTGAGCATGAGGAACAGCGTATTGGGTCGCTGGGATGCTCTTGGAACAAATTGCAAGTGTCTCTGTTCTCTCGCAAGCTTCCATTTTCATCCTGCATTATTTTCAAAAGTTCATAGTTTATGTAGAAAAGTGTTTCGGGGGTTAGAAGTGCATCCTTACGGGAGTGTGTCAATATGACAATGCAGCGAGGGCACGGCTGGGGTGGTTGCTCTGCTTTCTGGTTGGGGAGCTCTAATGAGATCTTTTGCAGATCTCAGCTGTTTGCATAAAACATGGTGGAAATGTGGGACAAACAGAGCTTTCAGCTTTTGTGAGGCTCTAAACTCCATTTTCTCGTCACAGCCTTTCAATCTTTAGCCAGTATTTTACCCCCCTAGAGCTGCTCAGGCTCGTTTGAGTGAAAATTAGGTCTTAGTGTCTTTATTTCCATTGAGTATCAGAGAGCTTGATCAATTTTAATTACAGGATTCAGCTGACTTGGTTGTAACCCATTACTGGTTTTGTACCAGAGAGAAAAGCCTGGCCAGGATTTCCAGGATCTTGGAATCAAACATAGTCTAGAAGACACAATAATGAAAAGGTGAGGAGAGGCTTCTCTTTGACCATGGGAAAACCAAGTTTCTACATCTAAGACAAACAGCTGCTGTAAGTGGAAACACGTGGGAGTTCATGCTGGCTGGAGGTGACTTAAAGTATGGCCTACGTCAAGGATCAGTCCCAGGGGGCCTGATTTTGTTCACTTTATATGTTAATAACCTTAAAGTAGGAACATGAAGTAAAGTGGTAACATTTACCGATGACACAACCTTGTGGGGAACAAGTTAATGTGAGGTCAAAAGACTGTAAAATTCAAAATAACTCAAATAGACCAGGGAAACGGGTAGACAAGTGACTTATGGAATCTAGTTTAGAGACATTTACTGTCGGGGGGCTCACCCAGCCACCTGGTGTCCTCCACACGGGGTGTCCTCCTTCCTATGGCACCTGGAGCACTTCCAATGGAAGGAGAAGCTGTGGCTGCAGCAGTTTGATGCTCACCAGCAGCAGATGGTGGGAGATGCCACAGTAAATCCCAAGTGACTGCCCTGACACATGCGAAGGCTTATTGTAAAACATCTGGAGACTGCAAAGGAGCTGTCGAAGTGGTTCCTAAGTAGACACATCACCGTAAGTTTTCTTATGGCCAATCCACTTTCGGTGGATAGAGATAACCATCCCTGCACCGCTCGGAGACCGTTCCTTGTGCAGGCTCTCCTGCTGTGGGAAAGGGGATGGTGAGTGTGCCCTCTACTCTTATGGTGCAGAGTATAATAGATCTCACATTAGATGCACTGAAATACTTCATAATGTGTGTTTAATGACAGCTACACGTAGGTCCATTCACATTCCAACATCGCTCAGGTTTTCTAATTACAAATTGACGGGTGGGTTTGTGTTTTTAATTTCAGAGTTGCTACCTACTCCCATTTTCTAATTTTTTTTTTTTTTTTTTTTTTTTTAAACTGCCATACAGTAAGATTGAGAAATGGAGTTGGCTGGGACTGCTGAGTAACCCCATGAACTAATGAAGTAAACATTTGCAACCGCTGTGCCGTGGAAGGGATCCAGCTCTCCCCGGTGTACACCTGCAGAAACCTGTGATTCACCTCTGAGTCACTCTGCAAATGTTAGCAGGGCAGAGCCGGCAGCCGTGCGGAGGGCTCGCCGCTGCCAGTCCTCTCCTTCCCCCCTGGAATAATGACATTAATGATGCTTCCAAATGGCTCACGGGGTTGCAAAATGAGAGATCTAAAAAATCCAGGCGGCAGCTTGATTTCCTAATAGGATGCATTAAGTAGGACATTGCGTGTTCTACAGGCTGAAGTTGATTAGACAATAAGACTTAAAATATGTAGCTAAAGTGGTTAGAAAAATAGGTTTTGGAAGCTCAGATCAAAGCTTTACAGGGGGGTGATTAGATAAATAAAAAGTTTAAGCCTTACTGAGCAAATAATTGCACATCCTCTGAAAAGAACAGTTCATAGGGATTGATCAAATGTGAGTCACCCCAGGCACAGATGTCTTTCTAAGAATATTCCATTTAATTTTCTTAATGTACACCAAAAGCAAAGAGATGCTGGTGCTGATCAGTGAATGCTCTTGTTTGCATAAGGAAAGGCTCTTTAAAAATAATGGAGAATGAAAAAATAACACCGCCAGCCAAGTGACCACCAAAACCGATTCAGTTCCTGTTGTCTAGCAGGGATAATTTCCTCTTTAGCAGTGATTTCCCCCCCTCATGGCAAGGTGTGGGCTTTCTGTCCTTTAATATATACTAGAACCACCGAGCACACGCTCAAAGCTTGAGAGAAACGCAAGTCTCATTGCAGTCTCTGTTCTTAAGGGTCATTTTGTACCATTCTTTGGAAACATCAGCCCTGGGAGACTTGTAAGAACCTTAGAAACAAAAAAATAAATAGATCCTAAAAGTCTGTGATGTTGTCCCCGTGCAGAATTTTCTCCTTAGGTAAGGAATGGAGTTTGAGGACAAAGTAAGAGAGACTGGAGGTGAGGGGGGGGTCTCTGTAGAGGGGAACCCTGTTCCCTGAGGACAGACGTTTCTGGAAGAACTTTCCCCTTCCTGCCTTTGGTGTTGGTTTTTGTGAATCCACCTGCAAACCCCTGTCCTCTGGAGGGTGTGTGTATATCGGGAGGCTGCGTTAACATCACAGAGAACAGCCTGACAGGGTGAAATTCTGCCCTTCAAGATTTTGGCATCTGTTCCATTTATTGCAACAAAGCCAGAATGTCACCTTTGCTGCTTCTGAAGGAGAATGAGTAATAGCAGGGAGCTTGGCTTCTTCCAACCTGTTCCTCAGACCTCCCTCTGACACAGGGAGTGTGGATGGACTGAAGCTGGGGAAAAAGGAACAAGAAGAAGGTTATGCAAAAAAAAAAAAGTAATCCTAAATTCCTTAGAAACAAGCTCTGTGCACAGTCCTGAGACCTGCAGCTCTGTCTGTTAGAGGTGCTGTACAGACGCTGGGCATCTCACTGCCTGGGATATATTCCTGATTCAAGCAATTATGTTTTGCTTTGCTTGTTCACTCTTTGAACACCAAGCTGTTGAATAAGGGATGCACAAACCCACAGAAAATGCAGTCTGCTCCTGCGTTCCCCTCTGTCCTGTCTCTTACGTCTCTGCAGATCTCAGGAGGCATCTTCTGGGTGCTTCCAACAAGCTGACAGTGGTAGGACTGGCGCATCCATTGGAAGGGTGGAGCTGGTAATAAAATAATGGCTATTGAATTTCACTTTAATGAGCGCCTTGGAACCATGACTAAATCTGCTTGTTCTTAATAACGGAGGATACCTGACCTTCTGTCTTGAGCTCTTTCATTTCATGTAATACCTAATTTCTGAAGGCAGCTGATCTGCTCTCACTGCTTCCTCCCTTCTCTCTCCTGCCTTCACCTCCATGGCAGGAATTCACATACTTGAATTTGGCATGAACTGAAATCTGGTAGGAGGGAGGCAGCTCAGAAATGGTGTTGCTGAGGTGCTGGATGGGTTTTGGTATGTCTCGAGCATCACTCGCCCGATGGCCAGCTGTAGGATAACTGCTGGGCCATGTCAGCCATGATCTGTGAGCAAGTTTCAGATATACTTCACAGCCAACCTAGAAATATTCCTCATGTAGGAAAGACTGAATTTTGTAATTATGGCTTTTGGTGATATCCAGTGGTGTGGAGGGGAGATAAATAATGAAATATTTGGAGCGAAATTCCCATTTGGTTGGTTTCCAACCTCTGCTTTCAGTTTGACTTGCTTTCTTTGTAATTTGGCTCTTATGTTCATATTCAATGCTTTTTCCTCCTGTAACTTACGTTGTCTATTTAAGCTCGGTAACAATCTTTGGCTGGAGAACCAAAGGCTCTGCAGAAACTTTGACTTTATGTTGTGAAAACAATTTGCTCTGTGATTCAGACCGAGGGGCACATTCTCTTCTGTCAAGTGGAGAAACTTTCCTTTATCTAACAGTAATTTGTTTTTATCGATGATTAACACTGCCACTTGTGATGTGTCCTTAAAGCTGTTACCTTCCCACTCTCACCTCTTAAATCCTCCTTCACTTGGGCGATGTAAACATTCGATGTGTGTTCATATAGAAAAGGGCTTGGTCTTATGTACAGAGGGGTTAAGGGTGTGCAGCACCTCAAGGTAACTGCCTCCTACTTGGGAAAATCAGACACGTTATGTATCAGCAATTTCTCCTTGCAGCTGGGAAATAAATTTATAGCTTGGTATTTCTAAAAGGAAAAAATCACTAGTTCTGATTGAAATGCTTAGCAGAGTAGACAGTTAAAGTAAAGATTTTTCCTGTCTCATTTTTTATAGCCATACACTTCCTTAATTTTCTTCTGTCATATTTTGAACTTCAGGAAAATGATATTTCCAACAAATGTAGAAGGATGAAAATTTTTCTTCTGCTTATTCCAATCAGCACCTAGAAAATGTAGTCTTTTCATTTTTCAAATACATTAAAGTTGATAAACTGGTGTTCGAGAAACGGAGAAGAGCTAAATTCAGGTCATGTAGTACGTGTTTATGTACCTTGAGACCAGGCAGTTATTGGAAATGTCTGAGAGGGAGATTATTGTGTTGACGCTTTACCTGTGGGGAGGAATCCCCCAACGCCCCTATTTTGCTGTAAACTTGCTCCTGTGAACGGGTAGTTCTGATTGCCTTGATTCTGGTATAAACCATAGGTTTATGCAAAACTGGATGAGTTCAAATGTGAATAAAGCTATTTTTTTTCTCTGCCATATCACCACTCGATAGCTCATGTCTTACTCTAGATTTGCACTGGTGCCACTGAGCTAACAGGTGGTGTAGAGATTTCAAATTTTCTCTATAAAGAATTCAGTGAAAGACACTATATTGAAGATCAGCTTGGGGCTTTTTGTTGCAATTTTACATTTTGGGGTCATATGTAAGAAATGATGACTTGAGCATGGCAATTAACTCTGTTTTAAGAGGATGCAATATATTAGCACTCTGTTGCTGCTTATTGATATACTAACTTTTGTTCAGAAGAGTCTTATTTCATTACTACCCTTGATTACAATTTTTATTTTTCTACTATATGAAAACTAATTTTTGTGGAGAGGGTGGATAAAATGCAAAGGAAATGGGGATTTAGCAGGGTCCAATCAGGAGTTAATTAGCTATTTATGTGACAGACAGCCTCAGTGTAGCCCTACTAATCCCCTCTTTTGTGACTGCAGTCTAGAGTAAGGCTCAGACCCGGGTAAAAGTCAGTAGTGCTGGCAGAGTTCTGTGAAATGTACACAAAGCTGCATTTGCGGAGTATCTCTTCATGGGAACGTTCCACAAAGCTCTGAAAAGCCACATGTGTTCTTAACGTCCACTGTCATTACGTCACAGTATGTTGAAATTCTTTTCAGTTTCAGAATTTAGCAATGGCTCTTTCTGTTAAAATAGGAATTGGTCTAAAAAAAAAGTAAACTCGCATCCATTCAGCACGGTGCGAGGAAAGGAGCTGCTTGGGTTTTTGTGCAGACCCGGCAATAGCTTCATGAGAAAGCGTGATCCTCGAGAGGAAAGGTGTCCCATCCTCAGGACACTTGCCTGGAGTCAAGAAAGGCATCGCCTTAACGACGGGACTTTGGGGCAGTGATTTTTCTCTATATATTTTAGTTCCCCTGCTATAAGAGAGTAATTCCAACATTTCCTTTCTCCGTGGGCGTGTTGGGGTGTGCTTAGATATTTGGCTGTGTCCATACAAGCTGGACAGGCAGGAATGAATTCCTAAAATCCGATCTGGAAGTGCCCTCTTGTGCGATATTTCCTAAACCCGCTGCTTTAACGATCCCAATCTCTAATTTGATGATCTTCAGGCAGTTAAAAATAGTGCTGAAGCTGAGCATGCTGCTTAGGAGACTGGTTTAGGAGTTTGTTTCTGTTTCTCTCCTGCACCTTCATGCTCCTTTTGGCCAGGGAGTTCTTCCTTCCCAGGGTGGGTGTGCAGGGCTCGGGCTCCTGTAAAGGACTGTCCTAGGGCATGACCACTGCAGTGGGAAACGTTTCCATCCCGCTGCAGGAGCAGCTCTACGTTCTCGTCAGCCAAATTCAAGCCTGTAATGTTTGGACTTGGGCCAGTGAACTGAAGCAAGTTGGTTTCAAGCAGCTTCATGTATTTTCCCAAAGAGTTTTCCCAAGCGTATTATCTACTGCTGCATTGTGTTTCGTGGTTAGCCTCAAAGCCATGGGTTACTAATGTATTCCTCTCATTCTTTTCTTTACAATAAGACCTGTGCCATTAAGGAGGTTCATCTGACCTTCAGATGAGACAATAAAGACCTAAACCCAGTTATGAGCCATTACTTCAAGCGCACCTCTAGAATCATAGAATCGCTTTGGTTGGAAGAGACCTTAAAGATCATTGAGTCCAACCCAACACTGCCAAGTCCACCACTAACCCATGTCCCTCAGCACCATGTCTGCCTGTCTTTTAAATCCCTCCAGGGATGGGGACTCAACCCCTTCCACTGGTAACCTCTTCCAATGCTTGATAATCCTTTCAGTGAAGAAAGTTTCTCCAATATCAGTCTTAAACCTCCCCTGGCACAACTTGATGCCGTTTCCTCTTGTCCTATGGCCTGTTACCTGGGGAAGAGACCAAGTCCCCCCTCGCTACCACCTCCTTTCATGCAGCAGTGCTGGCTGGCTGCTCTGGGGGCCTAGGCAAAGTGGTCAAGTTCTCTAGCTTCGCATTGGATCTCTTGGACTATTTTTGGGTGGACAGGGATCCACACTGCCAAATCATCTCTCAGCGAAGTATGCTGTAGTTAGATGCTTTGGAAAAGTGATCAAGACCCTGGATCCAGCCTGATGGTCTTCCCACACCCAGAGCTGGCTTGGGGTGAGCCTTGGATGGGGCTTCTTTGGGCAGCAGTGGGGCTGTTTATGTTCCCAGCAATACCTGGGGGGTTGAGTTATGGAATGGGAGAAGTTTTGTGCTGTATAAGTATAGGTCACTTTGGTTTCTTCTGTCCTGTGCCTGGTTTGTTGACAAATACTAAGGATCAATCTGTGCAAAAGCAGAAGATGCCATTCCTTTTTCCTGAAAAATTTGAGAACTGAAACTTGTTGCAAGTATAATTCCATCTTAGTCTAATTATTTTTAAATGCTGCCTGTGCAGGAAAAAAAGGGAGAAAAAAAGGTGTGAGCTTCTACAATCTTATTCATTCCATCAATGTAAAAGCTTTTTTATTTGGCTTCAAAGTCAGTCTACTACTTCACAACAAAATTTCATTACGTCCCAGCTGAGTTCTGTTTAATGGAATTAAATTTCACCCCTTCTAATTATCTTTTGGAACAGACAATCTTTGCAGAATAATTAGTAATAGAAGTACACAATGGATCATTGTCTTTATTACTTGCAAAGAAACTCTAGATGCTGGCCTAAGTCTTGAGGTATGATCTCACAAAATGTAAAATATCTCACGCCCTTCCTCCTAAATTGTATAACATTCAACACAGTCAACATAATTTAGGCACAATGGGTGGTAATTTTGCTGCTTTGAGATGACCAGCTTTAAGTTGCCTTTATAGAATAACTTTCTCAATCCCATTCTAATTAAGCAACACTAGAAATAGGCAATCTTTCTGTCTTGAATTAATTTTCAAGATTTCTAAATGAAGGACTTAGTATCCTTTTATGAAGGAAATAGAAACAACTGTATATTTCCTTATCGAGCCTGGGGTTTTCCTTCAATGGTCATTTATATTGTGGCATTGTTTTAAAACGCCTCCTTCAAATTCTGCTAAAATGAAGTTAATAACCACACAAGTACAGTATTAAAAAAGGTAGATACCCCTGCACTGAATGAACACGTACAATCGTAAATGAAAATAAATTACCCTGGCATAGGTGAGAGCCATTTAGAATGTCTGGCCTCTCCCCCTCTGGTTTTTCTAAATGTTATAAATATTATTAAGTCTTCCTGAATTATACTCCAAGATGTGCTTCTCCTTGTCAAAAAGAGGGAGAAGTAACTTAATGAAAAGAAAATTAATTTTGTATCAAAATGGGCTGTTTCTCTAAGAATCAAGGTTGAAACTAACCTTTCATTGATTTAAAATTTGCCACAAAACTGGGAGGGAAAAAAGAAAATGTGCAAGAAAAATGGGTAGGGTCCTCCTTGGACTGCTAGTCTTTATAATTTAATTTGTTGAGAATTTAAAATTACATTAATTGTGCTTAAATAACTGACATTATTTGACACTGCAACAACAGAGCAACGGAAATGAGTGACAAACACACAAAAGACTTTTGTTATCTTTGTTTGTCTGCCTGAATAAATCTCAACAAGTAGTTCAAAGATTTAAATTTATAGCATACTTAATCGTCATTAGATGGCCAATCCTATTGACTCTAAACTGCATTTCACTGATATTGAATAGTTTTGGCATCTGCTGCGGTTTGACTCATCAAGAATCTTAATTTTCAAATCACTGAAATTGTGTAAAGAGAGGTCATAAGGAAGGATCGTACACAGTGTTATGCTATACATGTTTTTAAAATGCTGTGTATTTTTTCTTTCTCTTTCTAAAGCTGCTTGTTTATATTATTTCCATACCACTGTGCTATTCAGAAATACAACCTGCGACAGGGGACAACTAATGAAGGTTTTCAATTTAGAAAGTAATTAATTATTTTGAGACTTACATTCCTTGCATGAATGGGTGTATTTTCAGTTAGTAATACCTCTCATCTGAGAAATGCAAGGTTCATCTTCCCCATTCCCCAAAAAGGCAGCGTGTCCTGACCCCAAAATGCCATGGACTACAATGGGAACAACCCCTTTAAAACAAAATAAGTTGACTAAAACCAGCCAGTTGTAATTTTGTGTCTGATTGTGCAGTGAGATACAGACCCAGTGTTGGATTTTGCTATGGGAGATCCATATTAATGCTCTCTCTATATCCATTTACCTATAATTGTACAGGAAAAATGTATATTATACTGCCCGGCAACAAAGCCAGGGTCTGAGATGGGGGGGGAAACCAAACTCCCAACCCTTTTCAAGTTCTCCTATTAACGGCTTCCTTTTTATGAAAATCTCACAAAATATGCTCAAGCACTGCAAACTCTAAAGTGAAATATGTCCTCTATTTGCTAAAAAGCAGTCAATTTAATTTAATTGAAATGATTTGCAAATTTATATTGAATTTTTCCAGCTACTTGCATTGAATAGAATTAATAAAATTGGATTGCTGTCAACGTTTATTTTCACAATATTATATTCTAACAGTTTGAAGGGTTTTTGTTTAGTTTTTATTTTTGCATTGGAAGTTATAAAATGTTTTCTCTAACATGTACCCAAGTTTGATGTAAAATAGCTGTGGTTTTGCAGGAAATTTTAATTTGAAACCATTTGTTTCTTCCATACCCTTTCAGTTTGCCAGTTGACCAATCGTTCATTGAAATAGCACTACGGAATATACACCAAACACCAGTTAATTAATTTATTCGGTATCATAACCATTGATACCAAATAAAGGTATTTTTTTAGAAGCATTGAAGGCCAATGGAGATGAGTGTATCCCTGGTAAACCTCAGCATTCCATGGAATCAGTGTGTCTTCACATGCCGTCGATTTTACTGAACTTCAGGCTTAAAATGAAGCAGGCACTTTCATATCATGTCCCTCTGAATAGCTGTAATTATTAGGGAGCTACAGAAGACCTAAGTCAGGAAGTTTTCCAGACCTGTCCTTCTTTCCATGCCTACTGGTGTGGAAATTTTGCAGCGTAGTAACGGGAGTGAGAAGAACCAGTTCAGGATCTGCCAAAGAGATTCTCCTTCATTAAACTATTCTGTACTTTGCCATATAAAACTAATAGCCAAGTTTCTTATTTTCCCTTATTCTAGAGCAGAAAGGGGTTGAAATAAAAACCAGTCTTAGAAGCTGAGGTACAGCTGTGCATTCAAATGCGTAAGAGCCTGATGTTAACCTTCGTTAGTGACATTTACTTTATTACCTCTGCGTGGTCTGACTCTGAGTCCATTTACAGCAGTAGCAGTAAAACCTCAGTAAGAATATTGAATTTACTGGAACCTTCCAGTAGAAATGAAAGCAGAATTTGGCCCCCCTGGGCTGAACGCTGATATTTGGTGGGGGTATAGTTTCCCTGTACTGTTGGTGGTTTAATTAGTCAGCTGGATGATGTTATTTCACAACAGTGTCTGTTAATGACTGTGAGAAATTATAAAAAAAAAAAATAATTAGGATCTTCTCCTTTAGGCTGAGGAATATCTTCCCTCACTGATGCAGGTGAAGAATTTTTTGTCTTGTTTGCAGAAAGCTGCTCCACAAAGTCCTGTTGTGAATGTAGGGCTAATGACCACATTAGCCTCAGTGTAAAAGGAGAGACACACCTATTAAACCACTCCTACTGGAAACAACTATCTTTTCAGTTTGCTTATAAATAATAGCAAATATGGAGAGTTGAAATATGGGACCTGTCTTCTTGCAGCTCCCATGTAGCTTACACAGCAAGAGCCCACCTTGCCTTTCTGGGAGGATTTAGGCAGGAGGCACAATGCAAGGCCAGTAGCATCCACCTGAAAATCCTGCAGAGAAAGAGGGACACAAACGTTGTGCTTTTCCTCGTAGCAACTTTGCTCCCTCCTTCAATAAACACAGATAAACCATTCATTGCCATTTCACTCATAGTGAATCCAAAATGCAGGGGTGAGGCCTTTCAGTTCCTGGGGGACCGAGAGATGTTGTTATGAGTTGCTTATTCCTGAAGGGCCAAAATCTCCCGAAATAAGCAAATCCAAGCACCTGCGTGTGGAGCCGAGCTGGGACCTCAACCCTTGATCTTTGCATTGGCGATGGAAAGGATTTCCCTTTGAGCAGCATGACTGCAGCCTGGCTGGATGCTGAGCCATCATTTCCTTCTGACCATGCAAATAAATCTGTAAAATGTAGCAGGGGGGTGAAAAAATTGCTGGCTGGTCCCAGTAACTCCTGGCTATCTCGTTATTTAATTTGTGGTAGGCTACTAAGGACGTGCTGGAGTGCCTGATGTCTTCACCATGCTTTAAAGAAAGGACATAATAGTCAAGAGCACTAGTGCCTTCCTTTGAGTGGAGCAGTGTGCTATTAAGCCGATAGGATCAGTAAACTTCCGAAAGCCTGCAGGATGAATGGATGTTTTTCAAAGACTTGTTTGGGAAAACAAGGGAAGCAAATGTTCATCGTCTTTTAAGCAGGGGGGAAAAAGAGAGAAAACTCTCAACGAGGGATTATTCCTTTGTCGATTCTGTTCCGACAAGAAAAGAGAATGTGCGCTGATGATGGTTTGCTTTTGTTTAGACACTTATTTGTGCTACCCCGTGTGAGCTGGGGGGAAGGAAATTTGTCATGTCAGTGGGATGGAACAAGCAGTGGGAGATTTATAAACAGATCGGTTACAGGTAGAGGCTCGTTTGCAGCTTCACTTGGTGTTTTAGGCCTTTGGATGCTGAAAGGTAGAAACACGCAGTGATAGATGGTCAAGGTGAGTGCGGGGATGAAAAAGAACAAGTCCCTGGTATGCTGAGATTTTTTCGTTGTTTTGCTTAATATAAAAAATTCCCAATTTAGTCATGCTCGTTTGGCGATGCTGTATGTAACTGGTGAGAGGCGTTTCTTCCGTGGTGGTGTGGTTTGAGAACTCTTGGTTTGGTTCTCTTTAGCCAGAGAGACAAAGGGACACCGCAGACCCTTCTTTCTCTGAGGAGAGCAGATAAAATTTACAGGAAAGTCAAGTCCAGTTCTTTACTTACACACACACCCAAAAGCTGATGGAAATTTCCATGAGATGCGTTTAAATCCTTAGCATAGGGGTCTATATTAATGTCCAAAACATTTTCTATTAGCATAGTTTGGTAAAAATCCTAGCATTGGTGCAAAATTAATCTTTACTCTTTCATAACTTTTTTTATAATTAATTCTTTTCCCTCTTGAGAAGGAATGTTTTCTCTCTTATCAGAAAAATAAGCAAAATGGAGGTGTGGTGAAGAACTAGTGCGGACATGAGCAGGCATTGGCCACAACGGGTCAGGTTTAACACGAGGAGACTCTGACCATCAGAACAACCTTCTCTCATGGGGAAAAGAGGCCAATATATATTTTTACATGAATCTTGACTGCTTTATGTAAGAGATTTTGCAATAATACCAGGAAACTGGACTTGAAGACCCAGGGTGGCATTTCCACGTCAGTTTACCAAATTTATTTGGCTCCCACTTTGTTTTCAGTCTCCACAAGCACCTCTGCAGATGAATTTTATCAACACAAATGTCCGCAGAAGCAAATACTGGGCTTCAACACTTGCATTTTTCTGAAAAGAATTGCGGACTGCTAATTTAAGGATCAGAGAATGTGCCTGGCATTGCATAAGATGTATGTTTTTCTTAAAAAAAGCCAAATGCCAGCTCACAAATCTGCTGGCCGCCTCCTCCTGGTGGGGAGTGGGCTTGCTCCTCCATTGTGTTGGCGAGACAGTTTGTGGGTGTGTTGTGGGGAGAAGGCAGCACGCGTGGATACAAACCTTGCCAGATTAAAAATAATGCTGCTAAAAGGGAATATGAGAGATATTTTAACTGGAGATCCACCACCGGGTTGGTTTGCTGTTGCGGCCTGCCAGCAGTTTGGTGGCACAGGGCTAGGAGGAGATGCTGGAGCAGGGTCTATGGGAGCAACAATGAGGTCTATGGCTAAACAACGCAGAAACATATTATTTGTGATTTATTTATCTTAAATCACTTGGGTTTGCAGCAGAAGTGACTCTAGGGCTCAATCTGTGCCCTGCCAGGGCTTTTGAGCCCCTTTTGATCTCCACTGGGATCTCAGAGGAGTCTTTGCACTTGTGTACCCCAAATAAAAATCTTTGTCGTTGGCCTGATTCAGCTCTCGGAGTTGTATGGGAAGAATTCTCTGGTCGAAAAGAACTTGTAGCAGCATTTATGTTCTAGAGACTCTTTCTTATGGGACCATAGTGCTCAGTGCCTGATTCTCTACTGCCTTATGTGTTGCTGTTTGTTTATGCCGGTGCTAGTACATAAAACCGTGTTGTTCTGATTTGGAAACATTTTATACCCAACCGAGAAGTGGGATTAACTGGTGGAAGGAACTTTGTACAAGTCAGGATGTTTAGAAGCAGAGAAGAATCCTGTCATAGCCTCAGATGAAAGAATATTCACTTGCTCTGTTAAAATAAGTACTATAGATATTTACAGATATAAACATGCTTACAGATGTTTAGTCTTCCTCATGAAGGGAAGTTTTCCTAATAAAGTGTTTACTCACACAATGAACATAAAAAAGAGATAACTCCCGGTATGTTGTTTTCTTTTCCTTGCTTTATCTGTTCTGGCAATAGGGAATTGGCGTAATCACATCGTTGATTTAAAGTTGAGACTGTGGACTAGAAGAGTTAAGATGTTAGATTCAGGGTTAGATTCTGACATGTCTTCTCTAGTAGAATAAATTGTTATTTGCTCTGTGAGTAACTGAAAAAACAGGATCTACAAAAAAAGTACAACTTCCAGCATTGCTATTGTCTGTACTTCCGCAGTCATCTCTGTGTATAACGCAAATTCCATCTAAAAATTCCCTTCTTTCTAGTTTTGTTCAGAAAGGAGTATTTCACAGAGTTGTAACTGCATCTGAATCCAAGCGAATTTTTCCCTGTAAGGCCCTGAAGAGCCTATTGTGCCGCTGCCCTGTCTAAAGCAATGCGAAGTGAAGCTGTTCCAGTATGAGTAATGGTGTGTCAGACTAATTGTTTTGACGAGCCGGGCATCCTCTGAGCTCGCCGGATCATGAATACAGTGGCTGCCTTCGGTTTTGTGCCGCTGCGCCCCAAATGTGGGGCTTGCTTCTATCTGTTGCTTTTAGACCATCTTCCTCTGCACCCCTCGTGTGACATTTTTTCCTGCTCAGTGTTTGTCAACATCATATTTGAAACCACTGTGGAAGTGCTGAGTGTTACACAATCAGCGCCTGACGCTTAAAGAACACTATTTTGTATGGGACAACCTGCTGTTAGTTTGAATATCAAGTATCCCATTTACATGTGGGTGGATAGTTCAGAAATTTGCTGTTTGCCAAATATGAAGTGTTGAAGAACACTTCACGCGCTGGATTAGTTCACTGTTGTGATCTCCTTCACAATGAGCAGCCCTCTGATAAAATTTTGCCTGCCCAGATTTACATGACAGCGTTACGCTGTCGTGTGGGTGACGGTTCAAACACACAGTAACAGACTCTTCAGATTCCTTTTTGGTTTTTATCAGATGGGCAGAAGATCTTTCAGGAGAGGAAGCCAAAAGAAAATATTTGCCTCCAGCTGTACAAAAAAAATATTCATAAATCAGCTGTAGTAAATAGACTGGAAAAGAGTTGGCTTGATCGTACGTGTGTTAAACTATTTTATGACAGTTCATAGCAAATTATTTTAAAAATTCACTTGGCGTAGGCCACGAGCAAAACTTTACAATGTTGTGTGCAGTAGTAAAAATAATACAATAAATCTCCTTAAGAAGCTGTTGCCAGAAAGTTTGCCTTGTCTTGCAGTGTAACGTGGGAATTCCACCAGAGGAGTCCCGTAATCTGTGCAAAACCTGTGATTTGTGGAAAAGCCGCTCACATCCTGTTTACCCTGCAAATATCTCCTCCCCCCCTGAGTTTTGGTAGCGCAGCCTGGAACACCTTGCTTGGGACTGGACCCCCCCCACCCTGCATAAAACATAATAAACAGGGTTGGTAGTGGCGAGATTTTGGTACAAAATAAGGAGCTTTAATTAATTTTAAATGGTGCTTTTCAGAGTGTCAAAAGCTCAGCCCACTGGAGTGGAAAAGGGGGTTAGAGCGGCCAGAGCCTGGCAACGGGGCTAATCTCGGCGCTTCTGGGCGAGCTCATTCCCCAGGCTTACATCAGTGCGTCGGCATCCGAGGTGCCGCTGCCTGGGGACAGCCCAGGGGACAAGCCAGAGGGGGACAGACAGACCTGCGACCGCGGGCTCCCTGGCAGCCCCTGTGACAAGAGCGCATTGTCCCCGCGCGGGTCTGCGCTGCCGGGGTGGCACGGGGCTGGTTGGAAGTAGCCCAGAGAAACCGGGGACGGGTGCTGGTGGACACAAACCCGCTAAGATGGAGCCTGTAGAAATGCTTCCATGGATTGGACCCAATCTGTGGGACGTGCTTCCAGTCGCTGGGAATCAGGGCAGTCCCGCTCCAGCAAACTCTGGCTCTGCTGGCCCAGGGCATTTAGGTTTATTTGTTCATTTTTTAGTTGGTGGTTACACGTTTGCTTTAAAAGAGAGAGGGACTGTGCCCTTGCAAATAATCAATTTTAATATTCCCACTCATAAGCAAAATGCATTTTGTGGAGTTCCTTTTTGATTGTTTAAAAGATGTACTAAATTATTTTTTGCACTTATTGTATAGAGAATTTGTTCTTCTGGACATCATTTTGGGGTCTGTTTTCTAACGGCTAATAATTATAAACATAAATACCATTAATTAAGCCATCAAATATTATTTGTTGTTTTATATTTTCTATTATTATTTTAACAGCAGCCAAGATATGCTCGTGTCCCCAGCCTTACTTCTCTTTAAATCAGTGGCAGAGCTCCCACTGACTCCCACCGCAGCACATATGGTGAATCAGTACTTAATTTATGTTAAACTTAGACAAAAAACTCTAGGTTATGAATCTGGTGCCGAGATGGGTGTGCAAGACTTTGGCTAAAAAACCCTCTCAGACTTATAAGGCCTCCGATCATGCCCCTGTAAATGAAGCTGGCACTTCATCCTAAATTCTTATTCATTCATTATTTACAAAGTGGGGAAACCCGCCCCCCCTCAGCACTATTTGCTGAGTACCCGTCAGAGGACCCACAGACAACAGAAGCTTGTGGAGTTTTAATAAACTAGATAATTCCTTTTTATAAACGTAATTGCTGCTCTCAGCCCCTGGAGCAGAGCAGCTTCAAACTCTTGTCTTCCCAACTTCTGCACAAAGTGACTTTCTACAGTTTTTAATTGTAACCTTAGCTACATTCATGTCCCATTTTGCATTTCAAGTTTGATCCATCAAAGTGGTTTAATGTTTTGACCTTGTTTCTACAAAGCACGAAAGCCTAAAATGGCTCTAATATTCCCAAGAAGTCCCTCCCTCAGTGTATGCCCAGAGGATCGGTCTGTGTTTGGCTGCGGGAGCTGAGAAGCTCCGGTGTTGAGTTTGCTCTGAAGGTCTCTGTTGTTGCAGCCTTTACCCATTCGGTTCAGGACGCTCTTGAGATGAGTTTGTCTCCCTGGGAAGGCACTTCCTTGCATTGTCTCCGTAAGATGGGACGTGTTAGTCCTTAGTGTCCTCATGAGCTACAACAAGCTCTCTAGACCTGCTATTCATAGAGCATTTATGTGCTGAAAAACCAACCAAAAAACCCCAAACCCTCAAAAGCTCAGAATTTCCACAAGAGGGCAATTCACCATTTCACTGACAAAGATGCTCCTGAGTGTGTATCAAAGATACTCCTGGGATGGTGCAGGAACTTTCTCTCCTGCCTCTAGCAATCGCTGCTCGTTTTGGGATTTTGCCTCTCTGTGGCCATGGACATATCATGTAAGAGGTGACAGCAAATTCGGTTATGTGCAATTAAAGGGACAGTTTTATCCTAGTAGATGCTGTATCCTATACATCTCCTCCAGATGAAAGTGTTTCCCAAATTATAGACAGAAAGCTTCAGCTTAGGGATTGTTTTCAACTGAAAGCTGCCAAGGGGACCAGATATGTGGGGAGATGGATTTTGGCGTAAAGAATGAACATCCCCTGAGAAATATGTTGGCTCATGTTTTTGTTTATTCGTGGTCTATCTTGGAAATAGAACAGTTTTGCTTCTGCAGCAGGATACCTTTACTGGGAAACCTCATCTCCTCGTGGCTATATTCTGGCACTGTACCGTCGCTCGTCTTCTGTAATTAAATATTTTGGGCCTCGTCCTGAGCACATCAGATGAAACGTCACTGACTTGGGGAAACTCTTTGCCTAAGTAGATCAAGACCAAGCTATGTATGAAATAGAATCATAGAATGGTTTGGGTTGGAAGGGACCTTAGAGATCACCTAGTTCCAACCCCCCTGCCCTGGGCGGGGACACCTCCCACCAGACCAGGTTGCTCCAAGCCCCATCCAGCCTGGCCTTGAACCCCTCCGTGTTCTAGATCCATACTACACAAAAATAGACCATCGTCACAGTTCCTCTGAGTGTCAGTGCTGTGGAAGCCGTACAGGAATCATACACGAACCCAGGCTGGATGGAACGTGTAGCCACAGTATAGAATTCGTATTATTTTTAGCATTCATTCACACCATATAGTGATAGAGCCGGGAATTATAGCAGGCTTTGGAAACCTATTGCTCACACAAAAACATGTTAAATCGGAAAGTGTCCCCAAACCTACTTGATCACTTCAGTTTTTGCTGGTGACAGAAATTGCCTCCCACCTTCCTTTTCAAATCTATCCATGGTTTCTGTAAGGTACCTGATATAATGACATTAAAAAGAAAACACTGCTTATATATATATATATATATGAGTGCCAGGGAAAGGGATGCTCTCCTGGGCAAAACATGGGGCTGGAGACGGAACAGGCAGAGACCTGGGGCTGGCCAGGCTCTGGCACAAGTTTGGGGCAAGTCATTTTCTCTCCCCGTGACTCAATCCTTGCAGAAAAGGAACAAAAGAAAAAAAAAAAAAGAGAAGAAAAAAAAAGAGGGAGTCTTTTGTCAGTCTTAAACATGTTTTCGGATCCTCTGTGTGCTCTAAAGGTTATTTTCTTTTGGAAAGATTTCAGAAAAGAGCAGAGGAAGTGAGGAGACTTCCTGTATGTTTGGAAGTTCATTCAGAATTTTCCCAGGCACTCCGAACCCTTCTGTAACCCACAGGTAGGAAGGGATGCTTTTTCCACGGGATTTCTGTTACAATAAGGTTGTGCTTTAAATAAACGTGTATTATTTAGGACAGAAGTTTAGGTGTTTTGCCAAGATAAGATATTTTCATTTCTGACTCTGGAAGGTGCAAGTGAAAAGGGAGGAGCGGAGGGCAGGAAATTAAAGTGTCTTTTATCCTTGGGATTAGTTTATTTTCAAATTTTATGCAATGATTTGACTTGCTATTTATTTCATCCAGCATGGCTTGTTCATCAGAGGTGGTTCTACATCAGGGCAGCCAGTGCACTATTCCACTTGCATAATTGAGATAATTAAATCACAGTGAGATAATTTTATCTTCATTTTAATTCTGTGCATCGCTCTCAGATCTTAATTTAACAACACGTGCAGATGAAGGATTTCTGACTGGAGATATTTGTAAGGAGTAGGAACCGTTTCAGGATTTATTCTTCATTGGCTGGCGTAACCCAGATATTGTGCCGAAGGTTGGCAACGGCAAAGGTGGTGCCCGGGAGCATATGCTCCAGATATGGACGTCCCCTGATGGTCTGAAGGAAGGGATCAAGCTCTGTTAGCTCAGGGAGGGAGGCGACAGTCACAGCGAGGTCTGCCCTGGGAGGGTGACAGAGAGGTAGCGGGCTGATGCAAGCAACTGGGTTTTGCGGTTTGAAGTCATACAAATGCAACTTTTTTGTGTGTGTGTGACTTTTTGTAGTATTGAGATATACTCTCAGGTTCTAAAAGGGTGAGAGACGAGTGGAGAAGAGAAATGGGGGTGTTCAGACAGTGACACATCAGCATCTCTAGATGTCTTGTAATTTCAACCTATACATTAATTATGATAAGAGCGGCGATTTTATGCACGAGTGCAAATCTTATGTAACAGAATGTATTTTGTCATTAACTGAATGGACAATTTTGTCACTATGAGCAATTTTTGCTAAAAATAAATAAATCCATTTTGTAACTAAATGCATTTATTTAGAAACAAGGGACGTCTGTCTGATTGGGAGGGAGTGGGTGTTTTGAGAAAGAGGTGGCTTGTGAGTCAGAACTCCTTAGATCTATTCTCGGTTCCGCTTCTGATTCATTACTGGTTGGATCCCAAATCAGTGGAAATTGGGCCAAACTTTGTGTGACCTAAAAGGAATCACATCAAAGTAAAAGTCGTGTTCTAGGCAAAGAGTTTCTTAACCTGTCTTGCTTCCTAAAACACAAGAATGTCATGCACTACTTTTCCAGTCCCTTCCCTTTGAATGCCCGAAGCTGGGCCTGCCCTTTCCCTTCTATAGTTGTTCAGTTTTATGTCCTATCGATCAGTCAACACAGATTTTTTTCTAAAATCTGGGACTCTAAATATACTATGAATAGCAACACAATCTTATATACAGATAGTATGCCCAGAACAACTTTTCCTTTTTATTTTTGAGGGAGCAACTCTGCAGCTGATGATGTCCATTTCTGTATTAAAATCTGATTATATTTTTTAAAAAGTAAAAGAAATAATTACCATTGTTTTATATTCAAGAGGCTTTTTAGACAACTAAAAGATTCCACGGGTAGTGAAAGAAAGTAATAATTCTGTATGCTCACGTGGTCTCACTTGGACTGTAGCCATGCTCACTGCCTTTCATTTAGGATCACAGAAAACAGAAGACCTTCCCCAGTTGGTCAAATCCATTCTCCGGTGTTCACTGGAAACCGTAAAATTAAATTAACAGATAAGAAAAATCCAGGGTGTATTAATCACAGTCCCCAATAGGCTTTCCATACCAAACTTCTGACCAGTAGTGACAACCCAAAGCCAAAACTATACTGTAGTACAGCAAAAGAACTGAAGAAAAATTCAAGTGATGCTAATGACTTAGTTCCTTGCACCAGGAGAGGATAAAGCCATGGGCAAACGTACCTTTTTGGGTGCTCTGCCCAGAGCTAGAAGGATGAGAGATAACTACAGGGCAATCCTATTTCCAGAGTGCACCTTCCAGACCCTGCCTTTGGCAACAAAGTGGTACTGGACTTTTACCTTTCTTTCTCAAAAACACTTGCAGGGGTGTGGGGAGGGTGATTTATTGTGATATGCACCCCGTGTTGCAGATGGGGATTGTGTGTGTGTATTTCAATTTAGACTCAACAATATGGAAGCAATTCTCAAAGGGCACCATGTTCTTGTTGCATGTATGGTATAATGCTACTAAACATTAGAATAACTGAATCAATAGAATGTATAAATAGATATCTCCTTTACCCATCTGCGCAGCTACAATGTGTTTAATGTATTAATTAAAACTTTCAGCGAAAAGAAAAATGAAGCCTGAACACTAATCTGAAAACATTCTTTTTTAACATGTCAGGAGTGTACTGTACAAAACGGCTTCCTTAACAACTTAATAAGTAAGTGAGAAACGCTGCAGCAGGTAGTGGGTCTTCAGTGATAACAGCTATTGCAAATGATTGATTTAAAAAAAGAAAAGAGTTTGAATCTGTTAACTTGGGAAGACTTCGTTGTTGCTGAGTAAAGGGTAAGGATCTGGTACCTGCTCTGGCTTAAGGGAGAGAGAGAAAGGTTAGAAATTCTACTCTTAGCTCTGACACAAAACCAGACATCTGTTCTCCCAACGAGGACATCTGCAGATCCTTTCTACCTTCACGTGAGCATACATTTCATTAGCTGCTACATGAGTTTGAGCTACATTTAATTAAAACTAGAGTAGTCGAAATGTATTTTGAAGCATTCCAATACACTGGCATTTTTTAAATTGCATTTCCTATGAAATGCTATGCAGCGAGCAAAATTCTCCTTCCCATCCATGAGAAAACGAAGACACTTCTCTGACAGTGTTGTTCATGATGTAACTGAGCACAGTTTGTTCCAGCGCAGATCTGCAGAACAATTTCCTCCTGCACCAGAACTCGCTTTCTGTCCTGTAGGAGTCAGCACGCAGAGATGATAGCTCGCACCAGCAGCATCGTCTCTCATAAAAGAAACTCCTTGTTTCGGATGCCTACGACTCCTTGGAAAATTAATTTGACACACGGACTGCGACTACCTTACTAGCTTTTGAGACTTTTCTGCATGGCTGGGGAGATTTAGCAACGGATACCCTACGTTTCCTAGCTGGCAAAACTTTTTTCTCAATAGATTTTTCTAAGGTGATTATTTCCAATTACAAGTTCCATTTCTGGAACTGAACTTCTCCTCAGCTGAGAACCTCAAGTGCGGATGTAACCAGCAATAAATGGCATAGCATGCTCTTGTTACGGGTAGCGCAAAACATACCTGTCAGGTAACCCTAATGTCACGAGTTGGGACATGGGCTGGACTGTAGGAGACAGCTCTATATTCCATGAGGATTGGGAAGCCCAGGACAGGGTGAGGAGGGATGAGGTGGTTCTGCCGCTGTGGTGCAGAGAAGATTGTGCCCAACAGTCTGCTCTGCTCTTCAGCCTGGACCACAGAATGACCGCCCCTTGGGACACAATCACTTGAAAGGTGCTCCATATATTGTAGTGAGATCTCATTTCTGGCAAGAGGGGGACCAACCGAGGGCAATTTGAAATCTCACTACATCATTCGTACACTGTAAATATAAAAATGGTTTCATATTATCATTGTCTTATTTTTTTACTTCACCATGCTGTAGTCAAATGGTTCTGCACTTCGCAGCTGAGATCTCTAGTCTCAGGTGGTCGTTGTCTGGACAATTGGTGCCCAACACACTCTTGTCCTGGGTTGTAATAGTGACAAGTTAAAGCTGAGTGTCCCTTATCAGGGGTAGCCAGGACTGACAGATAATATACAGAGAATGCGTGTCCCTCCCTGCAATATGGAAGCTTTATGATGAATCAAGAAATCCCAGACCTCTAAGCATAAGGAACTCTCAGTCGTCTGTGGGTTTTTTTGAACAATGATTCACATTTTCTTCAAACACAAGGGCTATGAACTTCTTTAAAAAATAATGAGCTCCTGTAACTGAATAACTTGAGGAGTTGGGGATTTTTGAAGATCTGTAAACACCACAAGACTGCAATCAGTACAAAAGAGGAGGCAACTTGGGTGCTGTATAGGCTAATGAGGCTTGATCTACTCCTGCTGCTGCTGCGTGGCCATTAACTCCAGTGAGATGGTGCTCAGCGCTAGTAGACATTTAAGTAGTGGTTTATGGCAAACTCTGAATTTTCATATCCACCAACAGGCTGCAAAGGGAATGACCTGAAATCCATGCAAACAAGCAGAACATCGTATTTAAACTATTTCTGCAGTACTTGTATCAAACCTTCAGTAAATTACCCAGCTAACTGCATGTTCCTCAACGGTAATCTCTGAAAATGGTTTCTGTTATGTATTATGTATGTATATACCTGGAGATGTTTCTTCTTTTCCCATCTGATTTATGTTATTTTAGCATGACATTTTTTAATTACTGAAAGGATTCTGAGGTTTGTTCGTAGAAGTCTTTGATGAACATTCGTTATAGGTAACAACGTGGGTTGTTATTTTTTTTTTTTTGCCACAGCACATTAAAGATTCAGGACTAAACCTTAAGCTGGTGTAAGCTGATCTGGCTTCCAGTGAAGTCAATCCTTTAACTTTGTGAAGACTTTCAGTCGTAGCCAAGAGAAGAATACGAAAGTCGATGTAGCCCTTGTACCCGTCGTATTGATCAGACCTGTAATTGCACTAGGAAATGGAATGTTCTAAAAATTCTTTTGTTTGGGCTAGAACGGCTTATGCAAAATGTATTTATGGCTATACTATACTTTGCAGAGTGAGTTTGCGTGTATGGTTGGGGGGAGGGTGCGGAACTGAGCAAAACCATTCATTTTAAAAGGGTGCTTTAACTGAAACTAAGCAAACTAGAGTGGAAAATTATTTATCCAAACAAACTTTGTATCCTATAAAGATGTGGGTACATAAAGCACGCAAGACTGTTGCTTATTAGATTATTTCAGGCCTTCACAAGCTGTTTGCTTACTCCAATAGCAACTTGTTGATAATAGGAAGCCCTTTGTGAGAAACGGTTGGAAAAAAACAATGGAAAGCGTCAGATTTAGTAAAGTGTCTGAGGAAAGTCTTAAAATGACACCCACGCCTACGAAGGGAAAGACCAAATTTGCTTTTTTTTTTTTTTTTTTTTTTTTTCTGAAGGGAATTTGTGTTTGTCAGGAAGGGCTCCTGGCGGCTTTGTTTCCAGGCCTTGATGTGTGACCAGGAGCCTCCAGGCCTCCCGTCACCCCTGGCCTCGCTCTGCCGCCGCGCTGCCCACCCATACCGGCACCGCAGGGGGAAGGGTTTCAGAGGAGCCGGAATCAAAAGCCGAGGGAGGAAAAAAAAAAAAAAAGAGAAAAAAAAAAAAAGAGAGAAAAAAAAAAAGTGCTTTTCAGGGTCTGATGTGTGGGAATCAAATGAGAGGCCTAGCTCAAATCCGGTCGCCAGGCAACCATAGTGATATGCTGAGGGAATATCATTAAAGTTGGGAACTAAAGCGGTGGCTCTGAATTAGCAAACCTGAAGCGCCGTGCGGATGATGCGCCACGGCCACCTCGGCCCCCGGGCTCCGCTCCTGCACATCGAGGTGGTGGGGGTGGAAAAAAGCAGCTGATTTGTGGAGTTTTTCGTAAAAAAAAAAAAAGAAAAAAAAAAAAAAGACAATGGCTGTCCAGACATGGAGTTGGTGGTGAAATATGGTAACTGCCAGGCTTGCAGCTGGCCCTCTGACACAAGATTAATAAGTTGCCGTTTCCTAGCCGACCACAGCCCAGTGGGAACTATCCGGCGTGTCTCCATGGGCTGTGGGTGACAGCCTTCCCGCAAGCTGGCCTACTTTGCCGCCCCGCTTTCCGCCGGGCGCCCCAAGGGCCGCCAACATCTGTGGCCGCCATGGAGGTCAGCGGGGATGGAGGCCGGCAGCCGCCACCTGAGTGGGCCCGGCCTCATCCCCGGGGGCTCCTTCTGGGCCTGCCGCCCTCCGCCAGGGAGGGGGCTGTGGTTTTAAGGGGTTTTTAAGCACTTCAGAAAGTTTTGCCGCAAGCGGAGCGGGGAGGGGGCGGCGGGGGAGCGGGCTCGGAAATGACAATTGTGACAAGAGAGCGGGCGCCAACCCATTGAATTAGATTTAGGCTGCGCTGAATATTATCGTTGACACGAACAAGCGGAGCTTATCTGCTCTTTCCTTCTTGAAAGGTTGAATGGAATTGAATTGCCAACCTCGGTGTCTCCCCCAGCCCCCCTCCCCGTTTGGCTGCGGTGGCTCCGAGGCGCACACACGGGGGGCTTAAAGAGGGAGGCAGGTTGGGTGGAACGGCAGCACGTACGGACGCCTCTCTGACAGCCACGTCTCACACACACTGTGACACGGCATAACACTGAGGGGTAATTTGATTACAGGCACTGTGTAATGCAAATCAGACTTTCCCAAACATGTTAATTTTTTATCACAATAGCTCACCAACACAGTCAAGTTTGGTTTATTTTAAGGTATCTTCAAGCTGCGTCGTCTATTGTATTGAAGCATTGTGATATAATTGTGTGCGTTTGCCCGCAAATCGTGAAGAGCTAAAAGATCAGTGAATCCCCTGGTTTCTGTCTTTCTAGGTTTAATTTTAAATGATGATATGATGGAAATCTTTCTTTATGGCACAGAGATGTTAGAAGAGAATCATTTGCACGTGTCTTTAGGCATAGAAATTTGGAGAGAACAAGTTGCAACTCAAATTCATAGATTATTCTGGGTAGGAAAAAAGTGAATGCATTTGTAAATGTCTTTAAGCTTCTCTATGGTCAATTAATTCATTTAGGGCTACATGCAGCTGGGTTGCAATTTACTTTAGATATTAATTTTGTTTGTAGGTAGGACCTGTCAGAATAACTCTGAATGGGAAAGTGCAAGATTTGTGCTTTATGCTTCTGGATTTTCTTCTGTCCTTCTGTGCAACATTGGTGAAATGGATTCCTTCTTTCTTGTCCCAGTTTCCCCAGTTTTACACAGTACTTTCAGATTCACAAATGAAAAAGATCACAAAGAAGCTAAATTTGAATGATAATGTCAGCCTGGGGAGAATATTCTTAAATTTTGAGCTTCTGTTTTTAGAAATTTCTTTGTGGAGCAATATTATTCTGATGATTCAGAGCTAACAGAACTTTAAGTGGTGAGAGAGTCCTGCTGGTGGGATCTATCTCCCAAGCTGGAGCACAGCATCGCCCCTCACATCCAATGTCTGTCAGATACCAACCAAAAGACTCAGCGTTGGCAGGTTGTTGCCATCAATATGCTGTATAATTGGCACTGGAAATCAGTCTGATTTGAGGCAGCATTGAAGTGTCTGTCTTGGTGGGACAGGAGAAGCTGATGACAAGCAGGTAGATGGTCGGGCACGGTTGGCTGAAGTTTGATCAGCCCAGTGAGTGCAGAATGCAAACCCCAGGTTGAAGTGAAGCCGAGCTGGACACAATCAGGGAGAAGCCCAGATGCTGAGAACCTCGGGTGAGAGCACAGGCTGTATACGTGGTCATTCACCTTTGCTAAAAAGTGAAGGTTTTGGGGGAGTAGTGGTATCTTGTCTTGCATCTGTGCTACAGCTGGAAAAAATGTTCTGGCATCAACTCGCCATGATTATTCCTTCCCGGCATATGTGCCAAGGACTCCTTTTAAACACGTGTAAAGATGTAAATAAAAGAAGTATCCCACAGTCGGTATTAAAGAGGCACCCAAAGGATAAACACAAGTGAAAGCTTATAAGTGGTAAATGTTTCCTGACTATCAACTGATCTACCACACTCTTACGTGTGTGCTTTTAGCTCCTGAAAGATGTGAAGTAACTCATGTTAGCTCAGCCCTCTGTTCTGAATGAAAGGGAGGAATTAGCTAATTCCAGTTAGCTGGAATTCCAGCTAATTCCAGGGCACATGCACAGGCAGTTACCGTGAATCAGAGGCCGTGCAACAGCCGCGTTGTGTGTGAACATCCCCAGTTTAGCTGAACTCAGGCATCAGGAGCGAGGAGAAGTTGCCTTCGGCTCTGCAGCCACAGCAATACCCGTGCCCTTTGCTGCCGCTCTGTCTTTTTGGGTCAGTGTCGCTTCTGCTTTTTCTCTGGTTCTTCACATAATCTCCAGCGCTTTCAGAACACACACACACGTTTCTCTTGTGAGATTTACCTGGCCTGGAGTGAGGAGAGAAGCTTAACAACATGGGTCCTTTTTATTTATAAGAGCATTCCTCTCACGATCGCTGCCTGTCACAGACATGAGGATTAAATACAGCTCTGTTTCTTGTACGTATTTCTCTCGTGTGTCCCAGTGATCCCGGCCCCTGTGGATACTTAGAAAATAGGTCTTCCAGCAGTCTGAATATTGTAGCCTTTCATTCACTAATATTTATCACATCTTTATGGCTACAAAAATATTCCTAATCTGACAATTAAGATTTACTTATATTCTATGTTCTCAGTTATTTGGGACCACTAGGTTTTAGGTATGTTAAAGGTGAAATCAAGTAAAGAGACATTAATTTACAGTTTCAATAAGAGTACTTCATATTTATTGTGCTGTGCATCTGCTTTTGAACATCACATGAATATGTTTTCCTGAACAGGTCTGGCATGACCGTGTGTGTTCTTTCAAACAGGGCTCCCCCAGCCCCCTCTCTTTGGTCCTGTACTGTAGGACCTCTTCGTCCTCACCATAGTTGGCCATTAGTACAGCAGACACCCATCAGTGTTTACCACTGGCCACTCTGCAGCTCTTCTGGTGTCACTGGTTCCTGAAGCCAGGAGGACTCTCTCTACGAAGGAAGGAGTCTCCTGACTGCTGTCTACTGGGAGAAACCCCTCTCCTCAAACTGTGCGGAGAAGGAAACGGCTTCTCCTCCCTCCCAGCACCAGCCCCCTTTGGGTGTGAGGGCAGAGCTTCCAGGCACAGGAAGAAGTGGTTTGCCTCATTTATGGGATTTCCAATTATTGCAGCGTTCACTCAGACCCATTTCCTCGCCACACGGCAGTGACTTTTAGTGCTCGGCTTTAAAAATCAACAATCATTGTGAATCCTGGCCTGCCTGCCCGGCCAGGCGGCAGAGGGAGAGGAAAGCGTGAGGCACAGAGAGCTCAGTGGTTCTTGATGTTAACGAGAAGCCGATGTGATCTCCTGTGAGTGTTCTTCAATAAGTGATGAATGGGACATGTAAGCACAAGAGCACCTCTTCTTGTTACCCGTGTGTACCTTTCTTGAGATCAGATGTCTGTATTGCTACTCCTTCCATTGTAACCTGGGACTGTGATTGCGAACCGAATGTTCTTTATCTATTTAATAGTCTTATATAATTGAGTATCTGGAAAAATAGAGTGGCCTGGTCAAGAAACATCATTCTCCTGTAATCCTGAACCCATGAGGCTCATCTGGGGCTTTGAATTTATATTGGGTTTTTGTTTTGCATAAAGAATCCCAGCGGTGCTTTGGGTGCTGTTCTGAATCCGCAGGAGGGGTGGGCAGAGAGGGATGGTTCAGGCACTGTATGAAATAGTGTGCTCAGGATAAGATCCTCCTGATCAGAAAGGAAGCACCCATTATTTTTATTAGTTCTGAGGGTTTCCTGTGTGCAGTGCAGGAAATAAGTTGTAGAGTGCCTAAAATCTCCTGCCTCGACTAATATTTCCAAAATTTTCTGTGTCCGAAGCCCACCCCTATCTAGTCTGGAGCTGGGAAGGTCTCCAGGTCATCTTTGGCCCCTTGAAGTATTTTGTTCAGGTTTTCAAGTGCCACATAAAAAATTAACTGATTAGCAAATAAATAAAAATACCCAACCAGCCTGTGCAGAAGGGAATATCTATGTGTGTTATCAGTAGCCCCAAGTTCTGTCCTAGACCAAAGTGCGCTGACTGTGGAAACGCCAGCACAGAGAGTGGGTACAGGCACACGAGAGCTGTTGAATTGGCTGGTTGATTTTTATCAATGCAGCACGGATTTTTTATAAAAACTTTAATTCCCCCACCCCAGATCAAGTATATGACAAAAATGTGGTACTGTAGAAGAACTATTCTGGGTTTCATGAGCAATTTATTGGACACCAGTTTAAGAGGAATTACCTCACGATCCACTTGCCATTTTCCTGCTCCATGTGTTAGGGTAAAAAGCTAATTCCCTGCACTCTTGCTTTTCCTGGCCACCATGGCAGGATGCCTTGGGCCAGCAAGTCTGGTCTGTAAGTAGATGTGATTTAACCCTTATGGTTGGTTTTCTGCTTGGCCGCCAGCTGGTGGCAAAGGGCCAAATCCTGATGACCCTAATGGCTGAGCAGCTGGGGCTCAAATCCACTTAAAGACTGGTCCTGCCATTGCAGCACCTCGATCACTTCCCGTTTGACGGGTGCGGTGGCAGAAGGAAGATTTAGCATCCTCAGGGAGTATCTAGTTCTGAGGTCTTCTCCTTTGTAGGAGAAGATATTTGATTTTAATGTTGCTGAGTAGGGCAACCGCTGAAGCAAACGTGCTCTCTAATTCATAAATAGCTGAGCGCCTTTTTTCTTTAATTGTAACTATGAAAGTTCAAAAGGGTTTATTCTTATGATTGCTCCCATCTATGATTTTCCTTTAAGAAATAGTAAACTTCTCAAACTCATCTCTGTCCTGGACAAGCTGGGACTAAATTCTGCCTGTTGGATTCCTGTAGACTATTGTCAAGCAGAAGGAAGACAAATTTGCCTTTGAGGTAGAATTTAGCCGTCATAAAATCAGTGATCAGGAGAGAGAACACATGAAAATTAAAAATGTTGTATGCAATAATGCTGGAAGTTAGTTGTTGGTAGAAATGGAGTGAAATTTGAGGCAGTGAGATTACTTGTGTAAAACTAACAAATGCAATAAGGCAGCCTGCACCACTTTCCATGTGCAAGGAAAGAAATCCTTTATGTTTCATTTTATTTTAGGCAAGCAAGTGGTTTGGCTGTCAGCACCACTTGTAGCAGTATAATGAAACTGAATCATTTCAAACAAACCCTCAAATACTCTTTACTTTGTGTTAGGATTATGCAACTGAGAGAGAATAGTAACTTCTTAACAAAAAAGAAGCAATATGTGACATTTTGTCTGTCAGCACTGGTGAAGTGGAATACACAAGCTTATTTAAAATTATTATTGAGTTTTACTTCACATAATGATAAAATAATAATACAGGAAAAAGAAATGGCTTGGGGTATAATGAACCCAAGTCATCCACAGTAAAGGGGTATTATAGAAACAGTCAGGAAGAATATGTGCAAACAGCCTGTGGTGAGTAACACATCTTGATATGGCATTGCCAAAAATTATTCTTGATATTGTGGAAGTGGATGCTGAGGAATAATCCCACCGAGACCCATAAGGACATGGCATTTCTCACATGCAAACTGGAAAGGATAAGGCCCTTTATGGAGATGTGTAGCCTTTTCCCAGTACTGAAGGATTAATGTGGCTAAAT
>JAOXNO010000052.1:1167198-1177424 GCA_028565335.1 Limnodromus scolopaceus | reverse complement strand
TGCAAACTGGAAAGGATAAGGCCCTTTATGGAGATGTGTAGCCTTTTCCCAGTACTGAAGGATTAATGTGGCTAAATTTAGGCAGCATGGAGGAATTTTAAAAAACACTTAGTGTTAGGACTTCTGTCATTTAGGTCAGCAGAGCTTGGACAGCATCAAAGATTTTAGGAAATCCAACTGGTTTCTGTGTACATGTTCTCAAATCCTTAGCGGCACGCTAAACCAGCCCTTCCCATTTTAAAAGTGATTAATGACTCACTTAACAGTCCAGACTGAAACCCCTTCGAAATCTGTGAAAATAATCCTGATGATTTCAGAAAGCTTTGGATCAGACTTGGAATTAATTTTGTTTTGAAAGAACTTGGATATTTTGTGCTAAAATAGTTGGCCAAAGGAGCATTAGAACTGGATGTGTTGGTTGGTACCAGTTACACTTTCTACCTTTGGGGCATTCAGAGTGGAATTCAAGTTGCTCTGAAACATAAAATAACAGTAGAGATTTTTCTGAGATGTAGATACAGATTAGATTCAGCATTTTTTCACCCCACACGGTCTTTATTATTTATTTCTGCTGATGTTATTGAGGGACGTGGAGTCTTAGAGAGACGTTCCTTCTGGTGGGTAGGTATTACTGAGGCTGAACGAGAAGTTACCTTCGCAAAATTTATTTTGTCGGTGACTGTGTTTTAACCGAGTGTGATGCATCTGGCTGTAACTCCATTTCTTTTCCTGCTCCTTTTGCATTTTATTATGCTCGATTGCCATGTGGGACGGGGGCAGGAGGGACTGGGCGAAAGCGCTTCCTTGACGTGGGCAGTAATGGGATGTGCAGCACTCGCCTGGTGAGTCCCGGGCTCGCCCTCAGCCTCGTGGGCTGCTTCCAAATTCATACAAACGAACCTGTTGTTATTCTTGAGTTTGCTACCCATGAAATTTGATACCGAGCTGGAAAAGAGCCAGTTTCACCTAATCCAACAGGTAAACCGTGATGCCACCGAGGTGAACTTTGCAAAACGCTGTGGGTAGAACCAGGGACTGCCAGAACCTCTCCCCGCTCCCATCTCTGTGGATAAAGAACCAGCTTCGGTCGCGGTGCCTTGTACAAGGCTCGGTGCCTCCTTGGCTCCAGCGCCAGGGACAGATGCTTAATATTGACTAAATGCATTCGTTTGTATTGGAATTACATTACTGTGTGTTCATGCAACTTCCCCAAAAGAGACATTTTCCTCCTTGTGTTGTGTTTAAATATTTTCCAGTTAGTAATCTCCTAATGCTCTTGACAAAAGGAAATCATTTCATAGCAGAATAGACACATCCTGGAGATACCGTGTCTTACATGAGGACTGGTTCTTCATTAGCGCCGCGGTGGAATTCAGTATTGCTAACAAAGCAGAATGTGCCCACGATATTAATGTAGTGTGATCGGCCACTCAATGAGGGAATAATTCATAGGCATCCGCTAACGAGGCTTCGCCTGAGCTTTGCTCACCCCTTTAAAGGAAGACAGGGCTGTTGTTTTGGGGTTCAGTCCCAACCCTTCTGAAGGCCTGAGGATTATATTGTCTCTTTGAGGTGTGTGACAATGAGAGCGCTACCTCTCCCTGCCAGGCCCTGTGCTATGCCTCTGTGAGCAAACACAGCTCAGAGGTCTACCAAAAAAGCCCACTGTGCCTGGAAATATCAGACAATGAGAAACTGAATTAATAGAATCTGACACAGTTTTACTGTAGCAGCATATTTTTCCGTGCTTAAATATATTTTTCCTTCTCTCGTCAACAGATTACTTGGTGCTCTTTTCTGAAACATAAAAGTTGCAAAAACAAAACAAAAGCCCTAAAGATGTTGGGTTAAGGATTTCCTTTTTCCCCCTTTTAATTCTGTGCTTAAAAAAAAGATACCACACAAAACGTCAGACAGTCTGAAGCACTGCTGGCAGAGTTAAGAAAGTGCTTCTCTGACAAAAGGAGCCAGATTGTCTTTGACTATCCATTTGAACGTGCAGACCTGCTTGCAAGCCCAAACTAGAATCCTTGTCCAAATTTTGGGAGTGTTTCGATTCTGCTTTTTGAGTTGATCTCATATTGACGCATGAATTAGAGGCTAGATTTCTACCTAAATCTATCTTTCCACACAAAATACTTGGCTTGCTTGAAGCCAGAGCTTTGCCCTTGGATTGCGACGTATCTCCTTGTACGTAAGAGACAGCGGTTGGGTCTCTTATTCCAGAAACAGTTGCTGGGCTGGAGACCTCCGTTTTGAGATGCAGGCCCAGGCAAAGAGAATTTACTCAATTTTTGGTGCTCAGATGGTAGTATCTCAGGTGAAACTCCAAATCCTCTGACCTCCAGGGATGTTTTGCTATTGGCTTCAGTCTGGCTTGATTTTTCCCTATCTCATATCCTTGTGCTGCCCAAACAGCTGGCAACAAGGAGGAGGTGAAGGCTCTCTTTCATGTTTTGGATTCTGTGCGTTTCTAAGGTGTGTTCTCAGCCTGGATTAAGTGAGTTATGAACTGTCGTACAACGCAGAATGTCTGTGGCACCACGTACAGAGGATCTGTCCTCAGATCTCCTCCTTTCCATCTCCAGCAACCCCTTGCAAACAGAGTCTGAAAGCCAAGCGGCAGCCACCAGTCAGACGAGACAGGGAATCCTGTAGCAATAGCAGTAGTAGAGCAATTATGGTAAGCCTTTAACTAGCTACAGAGCGAACGTTTTACATTCCTAAATCTGCCATAATGCAAAATAATCTGTTTATATTAGGAAAGACATTGCATTCTGCTCACTCATCCCTTCCCAGGCTTGTCTGCACAGGGCTGGTTTTCCATAAAACATACAATTGCCAAAACCTTGGGACTTGGCTTTTTTTTTTTTTTTTTTTTTTTTTTTAATATTACCCCAGTTGCCCTTTCTTCAGAGCCAAAGGGTCTGTTATTGCTCCTATAACAAGGAGCCATAGTGAGATATTATGGGGCTTGGTGCTCATCCCAGGGGCCACAGGATCCCCTCTTGGCTGCTGGATTCCCATCCCAATTAACACTTCTGGCCTCGATGCTCTTTTCCTCAGCAGCACTTGGAAGAGTTCAGACTTCCTGGCCCCACAGGCAACCTGCTAACCCTGCTCTGCTGCCGTTCTGTCTACAGCTTACACGGAACTGTTGTTGATGTCCGTTCCTATCTGCTGTAGGAGGCCTCCAAGCAGAAACACCTCTGCTTTTCTCCCAGCCCTACTGAAATCAGACCATTTCAGTAGGTTACCCTCCCATCTGATGGATGCCCTAAGCAGGTCAGTTTTAATAATGGCAATGAACTGATTTTTACATTAAGTTTAGCAATAACATTGCACTAATGAAGCACTCGCAGTGTTCCAAACAGAGTGCAGGAATTTAGTGGGGCTTTATAATCATGGGCTGGCCTCGAACTGCGGTTATAAATGGCTGAATTCTTATCTGGTTAAAGGGAGTTGGATTGTGCCCTAAACCAGATGCCAAATTTCAAGAGCTTTCGGAAATCAGATTTAGCTCAAATGAAGGCTTAAGAAGCTAAGTGTTTGGATGAACCACATGGTGTCAAAAAAATGCCAAATCACCTCACCGTTTTTTTTTCTTTCCTTATAATTGCCTAATATAAAAAAAATGCTTTTCTTGCTATCTTCTGTATGAAGCAGGGCAATAAATGCATGGATAGCTTAGAGCATGTGACTAGCTCCAGTGAAGGGTTAAATTTTTGCGCATTGTTAAGTTCTCTGTATGCAATTGCCATTCCGGAGCCCAATCTCACATTCTTCGGCAGCCAAATTTCCCCTGGAAGTCAGTGGGAAGTTTTCAGGTGCATAGCGATGGACCACAAAGCAGAGAGTTTCTGGAGAAATGGGGGAACCTGCCATTTTCAAACTCAGAACTAGTCACCTTAAAAGTGACCTCTGTGCTCTCTCTCAGCCAAAAACACTGAAAGGAAAACCTTCATTTGTATTTACCCTCTAACCCTGAGTGGAATAAGCATCGCCTACCCATCAAAGAAGACACTTTTATTTTTTAAAAAATAATCCCTAAACGTGAAATGTTTCACTCTTTTTCCACCTTCCTTTCAGTGAGGCGAATTTATTTTAATAAACGCAGTTGGGCAATTATCACAGGTTGCTGGAAGTAGCGTTTCTGTGGGAGAAAACGTAGTTCCCTTATATTTCTCTCTCCCCGTTTCCCCCCTGTGATTCCCAGTTTCAGCTCTTTCCCTGGCGGCGTTCGGGCAGGGTGCCTGCCAGCAGCACTCAATACAAAGGAAGGAAGCGGCCCGAGTGTAAGTTTCCTTTGCCTTATGCCCCATATTATTCCTTATTTGTTGTGCTAATTCAGCGGCGTAATTCCCAAATACAGCCTCCTCCAACTGGGCTGATGAGAACTGCTAACTCAGTGCAGGCTGTTTTTAATGAGCTCCGCGGCCTGAAGAGTCACAACTTCAGGATGCGAAGGCGCCAGGTACTAACTGTTTAATAATATGGACGACTATTGAAGTTCTGCTACTACAAAAAAAAAAATAAAAAAAATAAAAAAATCATAATTCCTGCGCTGTGATTAAAATGCGTTTCTCAAAGCCTAAAGCAGGCAGTGCAGAGCGTGGGAGTTAAACAGCCAGGCCCCTCTTGTCCTTTGTCCCGGGTGGCGTTCGGCGGCGAGGTGGCAGTGCCCTCTAGTGAAAAATCCCCACAAGTATTTGCCAGAGCACAATGCAGGACTTTGTTCCACTTTCTGACGAGTCTTTCTTTTGGACTCTATTTTGGGACCAAATTGATTTATGTCTAAATATTTCCAAAGCTAACAGCTAGCGAAGGCATTGCAGTCCAAAAAAATAATACCTGTTTCCATACTTTTTTGGAATCAGTGGGTGTTTTTTTCACCTTTCAACTATTGTATTAACAAACGAGCCACGGTTAAACGTTTCAAAGGGGCAGGATTTTTAGTTTTGCTCTTCTGCGTTACTTGTGCCAGCGGGGTTTTGCATGGCTGAAGCCTTACAAAGTCATGGTCGGAGGCTCCATCCAGTTCCCAGGGAATGCGGTGCCCAAACTCTCATTAGACTTCCACGGGAGCGGGGCTGGGTTCACTGAATAGTCCTACAGCATTAAAAGATAAACACTCAGCCTGAAATGTCACCAAAACTTTTAGTTCCCTCTGCTCGGGGAAGAGGGGCATTCAGAAATACTTAGAAACGGAAAAAAAAGGAAGAAAAAAAACCGACCCAGAAGAGAAATGTGTATTAGCTGGAGAAAATGTCAGAAAGTGCAGAAAATATGTACACAGCTGTTGCTGTCAAAGGATATTTTTTCTCTGTGTTCTCCTACATGCAATTTATTGTCTCCTTGTGACTGTAACAATAACATATTAGAGTATGACCCACTGCATTCAGACATTGGCTGATTTTTGGGCAATTTTCTGTAGCAGTGAAATAGCGAACGATAGTTTCCCTACAGTGTGCAGGGGGCTTTGTGCGGGCTGTAGTAATGCTATTAATATGGCATATTTTTCCCATGTATTCTGTGATGAGGGTAGAGCCGCCGTTGTCAGTCGTGCAGTTTGTGGTCAGAGCACTCCTGCTCTTACTGTTCCTTATATTGAAATAGCACCGAGGAGCCCTCCCCAGAGCCAGGTGTGCTTGGTGCTGGACAAATATGAAAACAAACCCCAAAAACAGAGACTATAAGGTCAGTCTCTCTCCTGAACATTTTTTTTCACGTAAATATGAAACTTCCTGTGCCATAAACAAACCAAAAGACATGCTGTTAACTGCCGCATTAAAGAGGTCAGATCCCTTATTTCTCTGTGATGGGGAGGGGGGCGAAAGGGGAAGTGATGCTATTGACCTATATAAGTGCTATTCAAAGTGAGCAAAAGTTAGCCTAAGAAAAGCTGAAATGTTCTGCGTGATCCTCTTCACATGGAAAGGTCAGGAGGTGGGGAGAGAAAATCAGGAGAAAAAGATGTGATTAAAATGAGGTTTTATTTTTGTTTCGGGTGAGGGGAGTGGGAGCTGATTGAACATTTTAGACATGAGAGCAGAGCGAGAGACGTATCCCTCAGTGCCAGGTTATCCAGGTAACCCAAAGACCCTTTTTATTTAAAAAGCTATTGCTTGTGATCTTTTCCAAAGAGGGAATCAATAAATGTCCACCAAAGTTGCTCTTTTGGTCAAAATGATAAATGAACATCGAAGTGCTATAAATTGGTAGCAACCAGCGTAGTGATCCTGGAATTCAGCAAGAAAACCAGTAAGAGAAAGCAATGCTGATACCGTACAGGCTCTGTGGTTGCTGCTGACGTTCTTAGAAATGACCCAAATATTCAGCACGGAGTTTAAAAAAAAAAATTAATTGCTTTTCATTGCTATTTTTTCCCTTGTTGGAATTAAATTTAAAAAACCAAACAACCCAAGCCCTCTGGTTCTCCATCAGTGCCTGTAGTTGATCTCTCCAGGGAGCCATCGACACAGTCACCGGTGTCTGCACCGCAGAGCTGGAGTCAGCCCTGGTACCTGCCTGCACTGGAGCTTCCTGCAGGGCAGGAGCAGACACCAGTACCCACCAGTACTCTCCAGTACCCTCCCATGCTCAGGGAACGCTGCTGGGGCTTGTGCTATGCTCCTGAGCTGGGAATGCTCCTGGTGCTCCACGGGAGCCCCTGGTCTATGTGGCCACCAAACCCAGCAATGGCACATCCTTTTCCTGTGCACGGCTATAACAAACACCAACTCTGGGTGTTTCCCGGGGGCTGCAATCCCTTCTGCTGATTTTCAGAGGGAAGATGTAGACTCCAAAATTATATAAGTTTCTCTTTTATCCCTTTAGTCTTTCAGCTTCTTTAAAAAGCAATCTGTATTTCCAGCCAGGCTTGCGTTTAAAATAACCCTCCCATTCAAACCCTCACCTGTAACTTTATCCCGGTGGTAACTCTTACCTGCCACACTAGCCCTAGGCCCTTGTAGCACTTGACATCATCTTTTGGACGGGTTACAGAGCCTATTGAGGCAGTTGTTAGAAGCAGATTTACTCCGCAATGTGGAGCCAACCACAGAAGAAAATTAGTGCATTTATCTGTCAGCATTAGGCTAGATTATCAATCCGGTGCACCAGTCACAGGATCTGGTTTGTCTTTCTCTGGGGAAGTGAAATGGATATAGTGGCAGGCAGTAAAGGTGTCACTTATAAACAGGACATTAGCATGAGAAAGTAGGCAAACGGCTAGTTTTAGGCAACAGTCCTTTTTCAAGTTGAAGTATAGGCTTGAAAAGTAGGTTTTTCTTCCTCAGAAACAGACTTCCTGAAAAGAATGTGAAAACTCCTTCCTTCAAACCTGTTAGCTTTGTTTTACCTTCAAAGAAAACAGTTGATTCTGAAATAAAAAGGGAAAAAAAACCCTCTCTCCCTCTGCTTTTTAAAAAAAACCCCAACCAATTGTGGTAGTGGATTTGGAGATTCTGCCAAGCCCACGAACTATTGCCAGTCTGTGAGGTTTGAACAGGCAAGCCCCAGTAAGGCATTGAGCAAATAATTTGCAGTAAATTATCGACTGTAAAAATTAGCTTATTTTCCTGGTCACACTTTGTCCGTGAGCAGATTGTGACTTTCTCAACTGGGAAGACTCCAGTAGCTCCTGGGTGTCCCCAGCCCAAGTCGCTGCCCTGTTTGGTAGATGCTGAACGTTTCCCCTCCTGAATTATCCCCTCCGTCCCGTGTTCACGCAGGTGCCAAACGCTCTTGGTTGATTTTTAATTCTCTGGGTGACTTACACAGGCCTTGTTCTGAGGAACAGCAGACTGACCTTGGTAATTGCTGTGTTGTAGTTTTTTTGCCATACCTGCAAAGTATTCTATTACCAAGCCCGGCCAACCCAGTGCTATTCCCATTATCCACCCCCACACAAACATGCCTCATGAAAAAATAAGACAGTTGCTCCCTGCAATTACATTCCATTGTATATGGATGAGGATGAACTCTCTGAGCTTGGATTTTATATAAACAAGTCATGAATAGTAATCTTTTGTCCCTAAACCCCCTTTTTGTCCCTAAAAAGGGTGCCTAAAACCTTTCGGGGATTTGGGTCGTCATAAGTCGGATATATTTTGGGTTATTTTTTTTGAGCAGCACTGCTGATGCCAGCAGGTCATCTGGAGCTGACGGGGGCTGCAAGGACCCGCTGGTGGCAGGGGATCCACTGCCTCCCGTGCTCTGGAGAAACCTCTTCTGGGTGCCAAGATCTCGAGCAGAAAGAGATTTTGTCCCCGGCGGGGCAGTGTTGGAGGTTTTTCTGTGCTCTTAATACAAAGGAAGTAGCTCGACCACCCCAGCAGGGTTTGTAAACAAGGCTGTTGGCTTTCAAAATATATTTTAAAAAAATAAAAGTCCCAAGAAGCTGAAAAAAAAAAATTTGAAGAGCTTTCAGAGCATGATGCTGGGTGCCTAATTCCTATGGAATTTCAAAGCGAGCTGAGGCCTTTGCTCCCTTTGTCCCTCTTCCTTATCTAATTTTATAGGAAAGCTAATATTTGCCCGTATATTTCTAGGTCTGTTCAGTTTATAAAGGCTTGGTCTGATTGTTGGTACTATAGTTCTGACTAAAATGTGAACCTCGAGAAATACCGCTTAATCCCAACAGTGAATATGTTCTGGGAAAGCCTTTTCCCACCACTGGCTTAAGTACTTAAGGACTTTTCTGTACAGAATGTATCAGCCCTCGTCGGTGCTGGTTTTGCCACACAGAAGGGCCCAAGTGTGAGGTTTAAATTCACCTCCCAAGAGTGCCTGGGGCACCTGAACCTGGTAACTTGCTACTAATAGAAAGCAGGAGCAAATTTGTATTTAAGTTACTGCTATAATTGTGCATGAAAAAATCATTAATCCTTGGTGTGCGTTTTTCACCGCTGGTTCTGCTGGGGTTTGTACCAGGCCCCAGCTTCTGACGGTCTCTGGGAAGGTGGCTGTCTTCAAATCTGCGCTTTCCTCAAATGATGCCATGAGAACGTATTTTCATGGCCCGTTTTCCTACCATACCCCTGACGGCAAAGAGGACAGAACACAGGTGTTTTTGAGGGGATCAAAAACATGGTGTGGCACATCCTGCCCGTGTCCCCCGTGCATGTAAATTGCCTCTGGTGCAAGTTCAGGGCTTTCCACCCCATTGCTGTGTGTGTCAGGCAGGTGTTTTTTCACAGGCTGATCTTCCTTCTCCATCTCCCCCAGCAAGGAACGGGGCTGTGGTGTGTGGACAAGCGTGGGTTGATGCTGCTCTGTCCAGAGCTATGATTTCTGGTTTGTGGGGTCTCTTCAGAGGCAGGTGCACCCTAAAATTGCTGCTGCTGAAGGGTTAGTGCGAAGACTGAATTCTGAGGCTGATTCCTTGGCCAGTCTCTTACTGGTGAAAGCAAAAAGCTGCGGATCAGAGAGGAGAGAGGGAGGGAGCACCTTTGGCATGGGAATGGGGATGCTGCCTCCAGCAGAAGGGGACAGGAAGCCCAAGGGACTGGAAAGAATGAGTTTCATTTCCCTCAGCCTTGGGTTAAGTTGCGTAAGAGCAAATGAGTTAGGAGGCAGTGAGTGGAGGGTTCTCGGTCCCTGGGCAGCTCCAGGAGGCTGTGGAGGATGGAGGGGTCGAGGGGCAGCATGGGGTGCACCCATGGGATGGATGTCTCAGCTCTCCACGAAGGTCTTGCTTCAGTGGAGGACTCTGTGTCCTGTTGTTCTGTTCCTGTTAGGAAGGCTCCCCCAGTTTAGATACATGTCCCTGCAGATGCGGCTGGTGATGCTGGAAAACAGCCTGAGGCAAACTGTGGATCTTTACCTGTCTCTGCTAGAAATTCTTATTTCTATGGGAAATTCCCTCTCTGTTATGCCACTCCTGGGCTCAGGAGCCATGTGCGTGTTTGGGCAGAGGTAGAGATTCAAGCTTTTACTTTCAGGGCCTTAGGAAATCTTCTGGACATTAGCAGACTCCGACAGCTTACAGAAAACCTCTTAATGTTCATTTCTATGCCAGAGGAGTAGTGTTCTGTCCTACCAGGCTTCAATTCGTTCTTCAATTAGGAAGGGTCACGCTTTGAAGGAAGGTGTTGTCACTGCTTTTAAAATTAGTATAGACAAATGAATGTGATGCAAGACTTTGACAGGTAAAAGACTGCAGCTGGTAAAGGGTAAAAAGATCCCTGCCTGTTGCCTGATACTGCTGCAGTAAAACATCAGAA
>JAOXNO010000052.1:1131353-1163341 GCA_028565335.1 Limnodromus scolopaceus | reverse complement strand
GAGCCTGGCTGGCTATAAAGTAAATATTTTCACAAATTCAGACACTAGAGTCTTCTAGAAGTGCAATTTTCCCCAGTGTTAGAAGAAAAGTTAGTCCTGTGTCTCTCAACCCAGGGCAGGAGTGTCAGGGGAGGGGGAGGAAACCCCAGACCCCAGGGCTTCTGGTGCGGCGTCGCCCGCCTCACAGCCCTGGCTCCTGCCCAGGTGCCCAGACCACCACGGACCGTCCTGGGGGGCAGCCCCCCATCACTTACCAAGGGCAGGAGCAGCCCCCCTGTGGGGTGGTTTGTAGGGGACACAGATTTTCCCTCTGGGGCCATTTCTGGTGAGATTTATTTCAAGCTTGAGCCAACTTTTGCTGCTGTAACGCTCTAGTGGTGGGGTCCCTGGCAAACACCAAAGCATTTGCAGTGGGATACAATCACTGGGACCCGTGACAGTGATGGTACCATTGCAGAGCCATGGTTATACCCAAGGGGTTGCGTGTGGGTGGCACGTCTTGCTCTGCCTGCTCCAGTGGGTTGGAGGGGCTTCCTCCAGCTCCCGTTTTGTAAATATTATCTCCTTCTCATTGAAGAGAACCATATAAATTGAATTTGTAGCAGGCCTAAGCTTTCTAGCAAGGTACGTGGGACAACTTCCAGGAAGGGAATCCATCACCATTGCAGCCTGTCCTGGAGATACCATTGCACTGGGCAGCTAGAGGCTGTGCCAAGCTTTGTGGCACATCCTTACAGGTAACATAATAATTTATGGCCGTTTTATACCAAGAAATTTATACCAATATATACAAAAATAAATGTATACCCAGAAAACAGTGGGGATAGATATGGTAGATGATTTGTCTGAAGTCGTGCAAGGATCCTGTACTGAAGTGAGGAATTTTGACTTCTAGTCCAGCCCTTTTCATCACAAGGTCATTCTTCCATTCTGCTAGAGAGCAAAACAAGAGTTTTAATTTGGTGCTTAATATTTAAAAAGAGATGGATGTGAATCCCAACCAAAGAGGCAAATAAGTGTAGGGGTTAAAGCAAATTGGAGAAAGAACAGATATCCTGCTGGAACCGAGTTCAGGAGTCTGGCAAGTAGAGGGGTCTTGTGATTAAGCATGACTTTGAATGTAGGTCACTTTGGAGAGCCAGGTGATTTCTGAACACAACGCTCAGCAAAACTCCCTCTGCTCTTGGTGGATTTAGAGAAATATAACTCCGAGGAGATAAAGGATCAAATTTTGATATTTTCTTTCTTAATTTTTTCTCCAGTGACAAGTATTGTTCCACTCCTTTTCTTCCTACCTTTTCCCCTTTTCCTTGTTCCTCCATTGTGAAAGTGATTATCCTCTCTTTTGAAGTGATTACTGATAACAAGTGACACTCTTCGAGTAATATGTTGGGAATGTCTTTTCACCCTCATGAATTATAAGACGGGATAGTTATAGTATGTTGTCATTGTACCTTAACAATTTCACTTATGAAGTGCCAGTGAATGCTCCATATTATTTCTAATTTTTCTCTAAAGGCTGGCACAACATAGAAACAGATAGTTCCGTTCAGAAACGCAATAAGATATGTTACAGAATTAAAAAAAATGCTGAGTCAAGAGCTGAAAACTACATTGAAGACAGATCAGTAGTTTTGCACTGGGATACCAACCTGTCATGTCTCTGAGAACATGGAAGGATTAAAGACAGTTTGTCTGGTCACGTAGAACCGCATGTAGCCGTTCCCCCATGGGATCTGCAGGTGTGACTCCACCACCTTCATTGGAGTTGATTAATGAATACCAGGGAAATTTTTGGCTTTTGCTATATAGAGGACTTTATTCACAACTTAATGTTTTCTGTGAAGTGCGTCATCAAACTTCTTGTTTTTACATACTGTATTGCTATATCATTTATACTTATCTCCCTGACGTATGAACACATTTATTATTAATTTTATGGAAACATTTTCCATGGTTTATTTCCTTATTCTGAGTGGCGAACACTTGAATGTAATCCCATGGTTGTCACCTTTCTATCATCAATGTTAGTTTACTCCAGGCCAGTGAATGCCATTTTGTGTATGGGGCAGCACTATAAATTAGCCAGTCTTTGCAGTGGAAGTGTTGGGATTTTGGTAAACAGAAGCACGTATTGGTTCGTTATCAGATTCGCAGGTAATAGAATGGAAGGGGGTTGCATGTGCCGTCTTTCTTGGTTTGAGAAAATGGAGATAGAAGAGGGAAGAGCAGTTTCTCAGCCTGCAGTTTGAGGTTGTTATCACAGCCACCGGGAATATGGCATCACAGTCACAATGACAGTGGAATAGTTATTTTAGACAAAGACTTAAACCCTTACAAAACCCAGTTGCATAAAGTTCTTGCATCATCGAGAACAAATGCTCCAGAACTGGCCTCTCTCAATCCCACGATCATATGTTTTAAAACCTGTTTCTGCTGGTCTTTTCTGGGTATTCAGCATTACCTCCTCGTCATGCTATTCTGCTCTTGGTACAATTAATGGCGTGATTTCCCTAGATTTTTCTTTAGAGATAATGTTTTGGTAAACATGTTCTCAACGAATTTGAGGTGTGTTTGTAATGGGATGGAGCATTAGTCAGCGCGCACACGATGGAAACCCCGCACAATGGGAGAAAAAGGCTGGTTTGTTCAGTCGGCTTTGAGTTGGGCATCTCTCTAATGCCACCTTTCCTGCCTGAGTCAGGGCATTGTCCCTTCTGCCTGTAAGCTGCAGGGTCATGCCGAGGTAAAACACGGCTGGGATGTGCGAGAGGCAGCTGGGCGGTGCGATGGGGACCTCTGTGTACGGTATCACTGGGAGGTCACGTTTTTCACCCCGTCAGATTTTCATAGGTCGCTTCCTTCAAAATTGAGAATCAACCACGTTACAAAACGGAGGGGCAGGCTGCTGGAAGCTTCTATCAATAATGTATCAGTTTGTCTATTCTGATTTCTTCCGAATCCCCCCCCTTTGTTATTTTTAGCACAAAAGAGAGCACATCTAAATACCAGGCTCTGTAAAGGGGGGAGAAAACTTCACTCGCTGCCACGCTTAGCTAAACAGTGCCAAACACACAGCAACCTTAGAGCTTTTCAGCAAAAGGGGGAAGGTTTCCATTCCGTGAATGCTTCGTTTTGTACCAGCCAAAGATGAGCAATTTCTCAAAGCCCTCATTAGCCAACAAGAGACGTCGCTGCGTTCCAGGATCCCTCCAAAGCATGAGTCGTGTCAGGAACGACTTAGTGCAGGGCATGGATTCCTGGTCATGCTCACTCTGCTTGAGAAATCACGGTGTTTAGAGGGCATGGTAACCCCCTGGCGTCCTTAAACTATATGTAGTAATGCTTTCCTGCTTTACCATGTCATTTCAGCCACGTAGAGGCAGGACTGACATGGGATTTCTGCTCTCGCTGCTCTTGGGGTGATTTGCCCCACAGAGAAGGTGACAGCGATGGGACCTGCCTTATGTGGGTTGTTTTAGCGTGTGCTGTTGAGAGTGAGTGTGTGAGGGCTGATGGAGAATTCCAGGAGAATTCAAGAGAGGAGGAACAATCTCTTGAATTGGTCATCTCCTGCCTCTACTCTGCCCTGGTGAGGCCCCATCTGGAGCACTGGGTCCAGTTCTGGGCTTCCCACGTCAAGAAGGACAGGGAACTGCTGGAGAGGGTACAGCAGAGGGCTAGGCTACATCATGCTGGGGGGGCCTGGAGGCATCTCTCTTATGAGGAGAGGCTGAGGGACTTGGGTCTTTTTAGCCTGGAAAAGAGAAGACTGAGGGGGGATCCGATCAATGCCTATAAATACTTAAGGGGTGGGTGTCAGGAGGATGGGGCCGGTCTTTTTTCAGTGGTGCCCCGTGACAGGTCAAAAGGAAATGGGCATAAACTTCAACATAAGAAGTTCCATCTAAATGTTAGGAGAAACTATCTGACCCTCTGAAGCAGGACTTCTGTGCCTTGATTTATTCTTTATAACGGGGTAATTAAGGTTATCTGACTGAATTTTGGGATTAAAGTTGGATGATGCGACTCTGCTGCGAGTGTCTCTGCAAGTTCATCAGGTAACTCAATGTGCTAGAATTTCACAAGAATTTGCGAAGTCCTTGGGTTTTTTTGAACCTTCCTGCGAAATCCTTTTTTCATGATGTGATACCTCACAACACTTGATCTGAGAGATGCCTCATGATCACTTGTTCATCTCTTGATGAAATACCTGTTCTCTTTATAGCCGTTGTTTTTACTTAGGATCTGATGTTGGAACCAAAGGAAGGAGGAAAAAGGATCTGGTGGGCCATGGAGAAGGAACTGCCCTTCTCCATCCCTTGAGGTCCATTCTCTAATAATGGCAAAGGACAAACAGGCAGGAAAACTTGTATTACTGTTGCCTGGGATGTGCGTGATCTTTGTTATTTTGCTTTATATAAAAGGTCAACTTTTTCTACAGTGTGTGAAACACAAACATAGCTGATAACTCTGTATGGTGATACCCATTCTTCAGCATTTATTTCTGCATGATTGGTTTTAGTTGCATGGATTTTGGGGGGGAAAAACATCATTTTGCTGTCAGGTGAGTTGTTCAGAAACGAACATACTGACTAAGTTCAGTAGTAACACCAATAAGCAGCTTTGCACCCGTGGACAGATCATGTACCTCTAGCTTGTGGTGGGACTATGACAAGAGATGACTCACCATGGAATGTGTTCCTTTGCTGATGGGTCTTGTGTGTATCTCATCTCACCAGTCAGAAATTAAGCAACCATTTTTATGTCCACGGTAAACTCTTGTAGTCCAACCTCTTCTTTCATTGCAAGAATATGTCCTGCAGCGCATTTGGCTTTTTTCATACGTGTTCCCATTGCCTGACTTCGTACTTCTCCTGTACGAGGTGCCTCTGAGGCTCTATGTGCCCGGTCAGGGAACCCCAAGGTTGCACCTACAGTGATTTCTTGGAGAGGAGATACCTGACGCTTCCGAGCCCCGTCCAGAGATGGGGCGGGTGGGTGCCAGGTGAGCTCTCAAAGGCTGGGTAGGGCAGCCACATCTATCCTTTGTTTCATTCTTTGCTCATTTTCCTTGTCTGTTTGTTTTCCCAGTTGGGTTTCCTGTCCTGGTCCTGAGCCGCATAGTTTTCTTCCCTATTTGTTCTGTCTCTCTTGTTTGTTTCTGCTCATTGCTTGACACTTGGTATCAGAAGGCTATTTGCAATGTATAACCTTGCAACTCTAGCTCTGGAAGGTTTTGTTGTGTTAATGCAATGTTAAAATTCCGACAAGCAAGCTGGTAAAATAAACATGCCAGAAGCCTGTTTTTATTTTTTTAAAGGAAGCAGAACTATTTTGCAAATGTTTTTGAAGTTGTTCTTCTAAGAATGTTCTTCTATGGGGAGATGTGCATGAGCTATTCCCTTACACCATTAGGACCTGAGCTATTTGAGCAGGTATTTGGAAAGTGAAATTGTCTGTAGAGTCACTTTTCTGCTGCAGTGTTGGTCTAAGGACGAGGGGAAGCAGCATGTTCAGGGAGGGGTAATGTCTCTTTTATAAGACCATGTAAAGTAGTTGGGAAAATGGGAGATAATTCCAGGCACACAGGACCTGCACACAGTCAAAAGGGCTGCCTAAAGTCTCTCTCCAGTCTCACATATACTATCAGTAAAATAACAATATCAATGATGATAAATAGCCATATCTTACATTCTGAAGAGTTGAACAAACTGAAGGGAAGCCGAGGGGGAGCTCCTTGGCACTGAGATGATCAGGGCACATGTCCAAAAGAGCAGAGAAGAGAACATTAACTTGTTTTATAAATTTTAGATGTTTCATTACAGTTAGATACTTGGTTTTAGTACGTTATGTCAGTCTCTAGTTAAGTGTGGAGACGTTATTTGTAATATCAGGTGCAGTTTAAACAGCAGTATGTTGTATCCTGATGCTCTGAGGAATTTAAAGGCTAAAGTACAAGTAGTGTGGGAGCCCAGTGAGACAGAAAGCAGTGTGAAAGTGAACAGGGCTCTTGGAAACTGCGTGACCATGATGAGTTTCTTGTTGCTACTTTAGGGAAAGTTTTTACTTATTTTTCCTAGTCCAGAGGAATAAGTTCCATCATTCACTTGGGATCCCGGAGAGAAACATATTGTGCACTTGCACTTCTCTATCATCAAAAGACATGTCATTTAACAAGTTCACTTTTCTTAAACAGACAAAAAATGCTTCTTTCCTTCAAGGAGGGATTCACAATGTAATTTACAGATCTCTCCCAGTAAAACCGATATCAAACACGATGTTTATCTGCATTGAGCCTGACAGCTTTGCAAATGAGCTTCAAAAGCTGTTCAGGAGCATTGTGAACCCAGATCCTGCAGACGAATCAACAGTTTGTTCCTAATGAAACAAATGCTTATCAGCGCATTAATCAATCTAATCACCGGGAGCAATCATTCACTGAAGGAGGAGTTCGGTGACTTCATTTGGCCACCTTGTGTCTGGCTGGCGCATGCCTTTGTTGTAGCTTCCCAGCTCTGCACGCTGGTGGATCATCAAGGAAATCGATGGGAACATCTGATACGATCGGTCCCCCAAGGACAAGGATAGAGTAAGTCCACAGCTTTTGTTTTCTCCAGTGTTGGTTTGTTTCTGTTTCCATCCCCTGCTCTCCCCCCTGGGAAAGGTTACGGAGCTGGGGAGAGAGGAATCCTCTGAAATTTGCATGGCTGATTCCCCTTCTCAACTTGACATTTATGCAACCAGGGAGCATCCTCAGCGCCTCCTTCACCTGTCAGCCGTGGGCCACCCAGGGAAAGCTGTGAGCAGCTTGGGATGTCCACAGGAGCAAAAAACATCTTTCCCTGCAGAGTGGCCACAACTTAATGAGACTTGATAGAATCATGGAATTCCCTAGGTGGGAAGGGACCTTTCAGATCATGGAGTCCAACCATCAACCTGACGCTGACAAAACCCACCACTAACCCATATCCCTCAGCACCACTGGGTGCTGCCTGGCTTTTAAAATACCTCTGGGGATGGTGACTCCCCCGCTGCCCTGGGCAGCCCGTTCCAGTGCTTAATAACCCTTTCAGTGTAAAAATTGTGTATGCTGCCAATGGTTTGACATTTCAATGCGTCTTTCCTGACGTCAGCGCAGGAGAGGGGTGTTCTCCTCTCCTTTGGATCGTTATCTGCTTAGCAATGACTGGCTGCGGTACTGCGAGCGAGGATATGAAGCTGCCCAGATCTTCACAGGGAACTCAGTGTGATCTCAGAAATGAACCTTTGGTGATGTTCAAAAAGTTCAGTTAACTTTTTAAAAAATTATTTTGCTCTTCCCCGGGTGGAAAGTCAGCTGTGCTTTAGTGCATGTGAAGTGTGGTTCTCCTTTAGTTCTAGTGCCTGGGGGGGCTTTTGAAGTAGTAGGGTCTGAGCTCTCGCCAGCTTCTGTCTGGGAAATCCTGGGTAGTCTCTGTGTGCAGAGAGGCTGTGAAGTGCTGGGAGGCTGTGGGTCTGCTGTAGCCTCTCTGAGACACCACCTTTGCCTCTGAAAACTGGTTGAGGATGGGGCACTGTCCTCTGGAAAAGAGCTGAGGACAAGATCCACCAGGTCTCCATCAGTCCTTGAAGGTCAGTGAAACCCAGTCAGGTCACAGCTTCTTTCTTCCCCAAGAACCCGTGGGACTGTGTGGATGAGTACTCATTTCACCAGAACAGCCAAAAACCTTAGTACTTTTTATATTTCTGCACCTGTACTAAAGATCTGCAGCGGAATAGTCAGTAACAAAAGTCAAACACAAATGGTGGTGAAAAAAGTCTGCTGTAAAATGAGTTGTCTGTGAAGTTGGTGGCCCATCTGCCATTGAACATTCCATCTCTTCACCAGAGCAGTCGACACTAGGTGATTGCATCAGTTTACTTCAGATCAGTTTGGGTAAAATAATGCACCTTTCGTGGAGATATAGTCTACTCCAGTTTAATGTTAGTTACCTGATTTCCGCCAGTCTGCTAGGGAGTACTGCTAAATTTGGCAGAATTAACGGAGACCCCAGTCTTGTTCCTACAAGCTGCTTTGGAACCATTTTTGACGTGACAAAAGGATTTGCATTATGGGATCATGGAATTTCTGATCTGATTATAAAATAACCTTTGCTTTCTTTACAGAAAGAAATTTAAATTGTACAAGTCAGTAAGGCATTTAGTTAACTAGATGGCTCTGGGTACAGTGATAGTTCTGCTGACCTCACAGAGCCTCACTTCTCCAGGGCAGCAGGACTGTTAATGGTATGTGCTTAGAGCCTTCCTGAATTAAGACCTAGGAAAAGTTTCTCTTCATTTGAAAAAAAGGTGGAAAGTTGAAGGTAATGCTACAAAAGATGAGAATTCTATCTGTAAGTTTTTCCTGGCTTTCCTGGCTCCAGAGTGTAATTTCATTTATTATTCTAATTTATTCACTTTAATTCAGGAAAAAAAAAGGTTCTTAAGTATTCCTCAAACATAGCAATGAAAAGAATGAGTAATTATTAAGAAATGAAGCAGGAGTTTAAGAAATGTGAAGAGTATCTGAAGTAACGATTGCAATGCTGCTCCTTCCTTTGAAAATGGAAATTTTGCAATCAAAACCAGTGATTTTACAGATTATTTTTTTTACTAGTTCCCTATATTGGAAGGCCATACTGTAAAGATGCTGAAATGCAAGGAAGGAAGTTATTTTGTTTCTGGCCCTGGCTGGAAGCTGAAAATGCAGTTGCAGCCTGTGGTATTATTTGCTTGGGGACTACAGTAAAAAAACCTTGCAGAATGAGAGACTGTATTTGTTAAATGCTGGTAATAAGTGTGTCCTTTCATGAAAACACTGGATCTGTACAGAAGTCTGTCAAGGGGACCCTGCGGAGACAACAAAACATATCTTTTCAAATTGAGCATGGCAAATGTATTTGGGATGTATAGAGGGAAGCAGCAGCAGTGGGGCTGTAGCCAGCCCTCCTGGTGCTGGGTTGCACCGAGAGTGGGAATATTTCACCCAAAGAGATACCTGGTTATCGAGGCACTTCTGAAGGCACTGCAGGGTTGTTGAGTTATTAGATGTGGCAGATGAAACAAATATCTTACTCTGATTTGCATAACTAACAGTGTGTCGATAAGAACAGTAAATAAGTGCAGGACTCTCCCCGTCGTGCCCCAGCTGCTGTCACCAAGGAGTCACTTGGGCAAAGTGTTTGTTCTGCAGTGGGAAACAGGCCAGCCCCATCAAAGCTCCGCAGGCTGTGCAGGGACTGCCTCGGGAATCAGTACGCACTCACCCAACGGCTGAACATTTAATCAGTCTGCAAATGAAATAAACTGGACAAACCCAGAAGGATTCAGTCTAAATAATTCTCCTGAACTGAGCATAAATCCCAGCATGGTAGATGTTAGAAAAATACATAGTATAATTAAAAAAGCGGAGAGAAGAAGAGCCTTTTTTTCCACCTGTGCTCACAAATGTCGTGCCTACCAAGACAGACAGAAAAGGAGCTGTGTCGTCATCCTGGGAAGCTTCTTCCCCTGCTCAAACTTGACCGACCCCACATTACGTGTCCATGGGGAAGTGAGGATGGACAGAGCAGCCGTAGGATGGCCCTTCCCCACCAGCTCGTGGGGCCTGAGGATTTACAACCTGTGGTGAAAGGAAATAGTGGGAAAATCTGTCATGAACCAGGGGGTCTGTGTGGAAGTCTTGTTCTTAAACTGCTGTCTCTGAGGAGAAACATCAGGGAATCCAAGGCAGGTCCAGAGAGGGGCTGTAATACAGAACTTTGATTTTGTCTCCCCTTTTTGGGTTGCCATCTGCTTTATCACTTACAGAATGTTAACATTCTTTAAAAATGGGCAGATGGACCTCATTCAAGTTCTGACAGTAACTCTTTGTTATTGGTACAAATAGCTGCAGAGGTATTTAATTACCATTAGTAGTCATCAGTTTGCTGCGAGCTGGTGACATTCAGAATAGTGAGCAGGCTGCATTCTTTGTGTCCAGTGAGTTCATAGAAAGTTAAACCTACTTTTGACAACAGTCTCAAGCTTAGCTAGCATTAACCCCTCTTCAGTTACTGGATGATGTGTTTGAACAGTATGAATGATTAATGAAGGTTAAATAGTCCAGTTTCTATCTTAAAACCTTTTGTTATTGGCAAAGGGCAGGGCAACAGGCAAGGTGAGCAGAAATTCAAGTGTTTGGTTTTCACCAGATAGTTCTTGGCAAATTTAAATTGTTATGAGATGGTAAATTCAGAGGGAAATGAAAGGCTGTGGCCAAAGAGTGTAATTCTTGCAGGTTTGGCAAAACTAAACCAATCTTGCTTATGAAAGGAAACTTCTCTGCTTATCTTTTTCTCAGCAAACACTGCATAGTTATTGCAGTATGTAAAAATAACCAGCCTGGCAAAAGAACAGCATTTGGTTTTATTCTTTGTCCCTTTCTCAGATGACACAAAGGGAGGGAAAGAAAACTCTTGGTAGCTGCTTTATACCTATTCCGCCCTAATTCCTGCTCAGTTTTGCAGAGGTGAGAGTCGCTTCTGACACCATAATATTTGCTTGTGAATCCATGGTGCAATGTTTTCTGGTTCTGTGTGAGGAGCTGACCCCCAAAGCAGGGGGTTACAGGGCAGAGGTGGGTCCAGGCTTTGGGGTTTCATTTGACCTGGGACAGCCCAGGGTGGCCTCTGTACCCATGAATAAGAAGCCAAAGGCAGAGGTCTTTGGGAGCAGAGGGGACACATGCTCAGACCATGCATTCCCACAAACAGGAGAATACTATAATCACTTGGAAATGTTATTTTCAGTAGCTCTGGTGTATTTGGGAAACAATTTTGTGAAAATGTCTGTGTCATGCATGTATGCCCTCCAGATACAGTGGGTGACATCTGGACTTGCCTGAGTGATGCTTCTCGCATTGTTTCCCAAAGCGATGCAGTGCTTGCCCCAGGTGGAGCACTAATTATTGGTTGGGAGAGGATTGGAAAGGCACGGCTGTGCCTGATGTGACTCCCGTCCTCCTGCTGTAGCAGTGCCCGTAGGTCTCAGGCAGCTTTGATGAAATGTCCAACCCTGGGGTACGGGCCTCAGAGTCAAATGGGACCTGAAATAACTTCTGCTGAAGGGAGGGCATTGACTTCTGGAGAGCTTCCTCTGCTTCATCATGTAACGCTTGTACGTCTTGTTTCCTGAGACACACGCTGCATGGGAGCCAGACTGGGCCTGCGTTAGAGAGGTACCATCTCTAATTAACAGTTTAACATGTCAGAGTGTTTAAGTGCAAATGGGTATCTGAGTTTTCTAAACTCCCGATTTGTTAAATCCTACTTGAGCTGTTGCGGTAGAAGGTGTCTCCAAGTGCTGGGTCCTGCGATGGGGCGTGTGTGGATTTTCTGCTGGTCCCTCTGAGGAGGAGGAGGAGGTCTGGGGTTGGGGTGAGGGAAGTATTTCCTAGCAGGCTCATTTCTCTGTGGTGCTTCTTTAGGAGGATGTATCTGCGATGTAACTTGGTATGGTGGGGACAGCCTACCCTAATGTACGGGGCCCTCCAGAGACAGGGACTGTCTTGCCCTACCCTGAGACTGGAGGTCAGAGTCACCATGAACGTAAAATAGGGCAGGTCTGTTCGTAACGGAATTCATGCCCTAAGACACTCAACATAACTTTTTTTCACCTAAAATAGGCACCTCCAGAGCAGTCCAGGGTAGGTAACTGCGCTTGTAACCGAGCAAATTTTGGTAACAGAGACAAAGTTGTGACACCGGGTGTGCAGCAAGCGGGGGATCTACTTGGATTCACCTTCTGCCTGCCTGCTTTCAGCGGTTGTTGGGTGCTGAAGCCTCCTTGAGGCCCCAGAACTAAAGAAATGTCAACAAATGTCTACGTCCCAGTCAGTTACTGCAATTTTCCTAAGTTTGTCTTAGGTCCTGTAAGGGAGCAGGGAGTTGGACTCGATGATCCTGATGGGTGCCTTTCAACTTGAGATGTTCTATGATTCTGTGTTTTGCTCTTCTGTCACCTTTCTAGAGTTAGGGTGGGTTTGACACTGTGCTTTCCTAAATTTCTAGTCTTTCCTTTTCTGACACACAAGATGTTAATAGTTGGACTGAGAATGTGAGTTATACCTTTAAAATAACTATTAAATCTAGAGCTGGGAACCTGAAACTTATAACACTTGCATTTAACCTTAATCATGTGACAGGCATGAGAAGATTAAGTGAAACAACTTGCAAATTAATATTTTGTAATTTAGGAAGCCAGGAATTGTCCACATTCTGCATACTTTTCTGAGTCACTGTTAAGCATCATAGTATGTTGCCATGAAGAGTGTAAGAAATGTCCTCGTTGCTATGTTTTGGAATATTTTTATTTATGAGCATGGTTTCCAAGGCAAAATCCTCGCAACCTGATGGCAGTCTGTGCGTCCAACCTACCCAACGATGGAGGCAGACGTACATCTGTTGCTTGCTCTACCTGTGCAGCAAACGAGTCTAAGTAATTCTGGATAATTAGATCTGTGCAAACGCTGCAGCTGATTTTCTATAAAATTCTCTTAGCTTTTTTGGAGAAGCTGCTTATGTCGTGCAGACACCCCTTTAATTGTGGCAGGGATACTGGTGCAAACATTGAAGTGAATGTTCATGTGTATATGAAAAATATATACAGAAAGTGATGTTCAAAGAGAAAATAAAAGCATGAGTGTCCTAAAAGCCTAAAAAATGGGTTGCTAGAGCATTGCAGCGCTTCTCACCCTGTTATGATTTAACCCCTTGATACCTGTGGCTGTGGTTGCCGTGTTGGGTAGAGAGGAACCTGATAAAATTCAACAAGGGCAAGTGCAGGGCGCTGCACCTGGGGAGGAATAACCCCCTGCACCAGGACAGGTTGGGCAATGACCTGCTGGAGAGCAGCTCTGAGGAGAAAGACCTGGGAGTCCTGGTGGACAACAGGATGGCCATGAGCCAGCAATGGGCCCTTGTGGCCAAGAAGGCCAATGGCATCCTGGGGTGTATCAGGAAAAGTGTGACCAGCAGGTGGAGGGAGGTCATCCTGCCCCTCTGCTCTGCCCTAGTGAGGCCCCATCTGGAGCACTGGGTCCAGTTCTGGGCTTCCCATGTCAAGAAGGACAGGGAACTGGTGGAGAGGGTACAGCAGAGGGCTACAAAGATGATGGGGGCCTGGAGCATCTCTCTTACGAGGAAAGGCTGAGGTACTTGGGTCTTTTTAGCCTGGAAAAGAGAAGACTGAGGGGGGATCCGATCAATGCCTATAAATACTTAAGGGGTGGGTGTCAGGAGGATGGGGCCGGTCTTTTTTCAGTGGTGCCCCGTGACAGGACAAGAGGGAATGGGCACAAACTTGAACGTAAGAAGTTCCATCTAAACATGAGGAGGAACTTCTTTCCTGTGAGGGTGGCAGAGCCTTCCAAAGAGGTTGCCCAGAGAGGTGGTGGAGTCTCCGTCTCTGGAGACATTCAAACCCCACCTGGACACGTTCCTGTGCAACCTGCTGTAGGTGGACTTGCTCTGGCAGGGGGTTGGACTAAATGATCTCCAGAGGTCCCTTCCAACCCCATATCATTCTGTGAGGTACAGGGAGGGAATGGAAGAACAGAGCATGTTATCCTTCCCAGTTCCCAAAGGATGCTTTTGGTGGAGCGCGCCGTGCAAGGAGATCCTTTCACCTCCCTATTTTCATACCTCTCTGGGAAAATTTTCAGAGTTACATGATATGACCTGTACATCCGCATTTAACAGCCGTCAAGACTCTCAAAGAGAAATGATGCAAAATCCGCTCAATAAATTGTTGGCTTAAAATTACTTGCCCAATCACTGTTTTTTTTTTTTTTCTTTTTGCCAAGCCCAGTTAATTCGGTCTTTTTGACATATGTAGTAAGGAGAAATGGTTTGCAAATGTTCAGAAATAGGTAGTTAGAGTCCAGTTTACTGTCCTTCCTGCTAATATAAGTCTGGCTTTTAGAAATAGGGTAAAATGTCCTTAAGTTTGGAAAGACTGAAATTCATCTCATTATATAAAATAGGTAATGAACTGCCTAAGGATTTATTTATACATACAGTGTATAATATTTTAAAGAATGATTAGTAGGCCTGAATCACACTTCAGCAGCCATTTTTTGTGGGGAGTAGTAGAATTTTAATTAGCTTCATATTCATTACTCACCCGATACGTAGTCTCTAATTGCACCTTCAGTGTATTTTGCTGTCACTGGAGCTCATTTTTATTAACTATAATCATTGAGGGTTTTATGAAGCCTATCTATGGTATATGAGTACCACAGTGCAAATGAATCACTCAGCCTTGCAAAACTGTCATGAGCATTTGCCAGTAGGTAAGTAGATTTTGTACTTGCGCTGGCATGACAAGTATGAGAGGTTGAAGAAAAAAGTGATTTATTTGACCACCAAGGAAAAGCCTGGTAATTGAATAGGTAAATTTTGCAAGCTTAAAGTAAATTTATTCAATTTTTTAAAGAAAAAATTGCCTAGAAAACCAGTTGTTCAAATTTCTTTTTAAAATAAAAATCTCTTTGCTATTTTTTTTTATCATAATCAGTACCCCATTTGATCAGAATAGGATAAAAATGACCATAAGAATTGTGCTCCTCTGTCCATGCAGTTGCACAGAAACTGTACATACAGAAGTAAAATACATAATTTTATTTATGATTTTTTGATTTTTTATTACAATCGTATGTAGTGTTCATTACTCACTTTTGCTGCATCCTGAGAGCAGATGCAGAGTTTTTTTACATGTGATTGGGGTTGTCTTTAGGCAAAAGTCAGAAGAGTCCCCTCCTGGGTGGGTGCATCTCTCCCACCTCTGAGGGTGGGAATATTTCACCCATGGAGAGATACCTGCTTATTATGGCACCTCTGAATGCACTGTGGCGTTCCTGAGGTATTAGATTTTGCAGGTGAATCAAATATCTTTCTCTGATTTACAAAAATTTGTCCATTAACAGTGTGTCGATATGAGCAGTAAATAAAATTACCCATCGCAAACAGCAGTATCATAACCATGGAGTTCCATTCAAGTCTCTGTTCTTCGTAAGAATTTTTGTCTGTCAATAGTGTAGGTAGTTCATACACAAACGTAAAACGATAAGTGAAAAGTGACTTATCTGGGGACTATGCTGGAAGTGCTGACCTTGCCTTTACTCACTCAAATTCCCAATAATAAGGATGTAAGACTTGCCTCAAGCAGGCCTGAGCTGGGATTAAGGATGGCAGCTGTCAGTGATTTTTGCCTGCAAAGTACTGTCACTAGATGCTTCTGTCATACAGAAATGATAATAAGGAAGTAATTAGTGTTTGCAGTATTAATCTTACTGGAGCAGGAATTCTATCAGAGATCATGATTTTTCTTTAATTTCTCAATTGGCCATTAAAGACTTGTGAACTGGTACTGTGTGTCATTCTCCCACTCAGAAAATGTCAATCAAATAGAAAGATTAAAATACGTAAGTTCTGCTCATATGCCTACAAAAGAGAGCAGCAGATGGAAGAGTGATTTGGTCTGAAATTTTTTCTCTGCTGGTATGCCACCTGCAGAAATGAGGTAGAAAGTAATATCAGACAACAAGCTGTTCTCCAGTGCTTCCAACCAAGTTGCATCAAAATTAGTAAAGAGAATTCCAAAGGGAATTGATTTGGATCTGAAATTACTAAATTGAGCTTCAGGAGTTTGTAGTAAATACACACCTGATTAAGAAAAGTATGTGACTGATTTACTGTTGGCCAAAAACTTCCTCAGGTTTTTAAAACTTTGTTGACTCTCAGTTGGGAATGGCATTTAGATGAGATGATATGAACGAACGAAGAAGTAGTTGCAATTCCAAAATATATTGAGGCAAATTTTAGTTTAACTCCAAATCTGTCTCTCTGTGCTGAGGTCACATCTCAGAAGACATGACTCTACCATAATGCCAAAGGACCTTCACTTTGGCATTAACCCACCAATGACGATGGAGAATCCACCGATTTTCTCCTCTTTCACTTTTTCTGGAAGACCTCGTCACCATCGTTGTTCTTTTAGTGTTGCTGTATTAGAAACCTGTCCCTGCTGAAATTAGTGGCACGGTTGGGGTGGTGCGAGGACATTTGAATGAGAAGGTTGCTGTGATGGGATCACAAATGTTACTATCTGAGTAGCCTTAGATTTGGGTGCTAACACCAGGGCTTCCATTAGCTCATGACGGCTTTGTTGGTCACTCTAGCTCTCACCCCTCCGTTAATGTGGCCGCTGATTTTTTTGCATAAATGCACCATCAAGATGTATTTCTGGAAAAAAAGCATGCCCTATCTCATAGTGAGTAAATGACAGTCAATCATCCTTGCAATGTTCCCAGATAATTAGCCACTGGGCCTGCCTAATTACTTCCATGAAACATGAGTTGTCTTTCTTAAATTTCTGAAATATGGTCTGGGAAGTCTCAAGTGACACAGTGGTTACCCACTGGCTGGTCAGCAGTGATGATTAATAAAGTTTATTAGTTGTAGTTGAATGAGGGATGGTAAAATATGGATATGCTCCTTACTTTCAAATTATTTATTAATTATTTCATATTCTTTCTTTCCACAGTAGTGATTAGCTTGTTTTAATAATATATCAATGTGATCATGTATACATGAAAAAAATATACTGGTTCACTTTGCATGGGAGTAGGAATTCAAAACAGAAAAGACACTAAATAGGGCTCAGAATTTTACAACTGCACTTTTTTTCAAGTTTATAGTTCATGACTAAAGCAACATTTCTTGATACAATGAGCTTTCCTTTAAGAAAAGGGTCTAAAGCGTACATTTTGGTGAGTTTTCTCTATTTATATTACCTAATTCTCAGCTGTGCCTACTTTTCTCTTGCTTTTTGCACATCTGTCTTTTGCTGGTGTCCTATAGAACCTAAAGAAACTGAGAATTTCCATTCTCTAGGAAATTTCAAATTATATGAAAAAGTTCACATTTCAAACCAGTAAATTTCTGGTCTAATCTGAGGAGATTGTCGGGATGAGGTTGAAAAGGTAGAAAAGAGTCTGCTGATGAGGTTTGTGGATGAGGAATGGCCCAGTCAGCCTGTCCCTGGAGACCTGTTTATCTTGTCCCCGTGCAGAAAAACCAGCCCGGACACAATGGCCGGCTGCTCTGGGGTCCATGCACTGTCTCAGGCTCCCAAGGTGTGGCACAGCTAATCCTCGTTGCGTTTTAATGAAATCATTCTTCCGGCTCCTTTGTTGAGGAAATATTTCCCTTGTCCTTGCATCTGGGACCTCAGAGAAGGTGCCTTCCATCCTTGACTTTGCTCTACCGCATCGGCGGTGCAGTCGCCCTGCACTCGCTTTGGGCTTTTGTTTCCCTCTGCAGATTTCCATCTCCCAACGTGGCCTCATGGGTCTGTGCTCTACAGGAGCCTGCTCTGCCTTCAAAAGCTTCTATGGAGGTATAAATCAATGATCATTTTGCGGAAGTTATTACATACGGCTGGTTTCGCCATGTTCTTCTGTTGGCTGTCACATTGGGGTGCTGAGATTAAGTGTTTTGGCCACAAGTAAAGCTGCAGGGCCAGCAGTGCATCAGCAGATAGAGAGCTTGCAAAAGGCTGTGTCCCTTCACAACCTCTCTGTAAACTGCTTTTTAAATGCACAGCTCTGTGGAAAATTATGGAAAATCAGTGGAAAATTGCAAACAGTTATCCATTGCTCTACAAATATGCTTTGCATACTTGAACTGCATTAAACCTCTGGTTCCCAGTCACCATTCTCTTCTTGTTGCTTGAAGTAATTCTGGTAATTCATTGTCAGCCTCTACTGCTGGATAAATCTTTGCTTGAGGACATTCTTAGTTCTTGGAAATCAGGGAGGAAACCTGGCATCAGGGGGATTTTGAAACCTATTTAGTGGAATGAACATTTTGGTCCACGTTTTTCCTAGCTCTATTATAGCTGAAGAGGTTTGCGTGGAAAGAACAAAGAGCCCTAGAAGAAATGGCAGATCTCCAAGGATGCTCTGCAACCTCTCTTCTCTTGTTCTCAAGGCAGACCCTTGCAAGAATTGCTCTTTTTTTGAGAACGAACTGGCTCCCCGTGCCTGATATCAAGGAAATACCTCAGTCAAAAGACTTCATGTTTGTATGCAGTGAATATGTTTAAATCCCCTGTGCCATTCAGCTCCGGCTGCCTGTTGGGGTCAGGCCAAAACCACACCTTTCCCATGGTGGCTCCAGGAGACAAAGAATGACTCAGGGCTGGATTTCTGCACGGGTAAAGTAGGTCAGTGGCTACATTAGAGGGAAATTGAAGACAACAAATAGCATATTTCATATGAAGTAATTGTTATTCACAGACAATTATTACTTTCTATTAAAGTTGGTAAGAGTTACGAGTTTTCTTGGTATCCCGTGGAGTTGAGATGTTCACAGGGAAATACATTATTCTGTTTGGTTTTTTTAAGCAAATAAGACCGTATTTTGCACTTTGGTATAATGCCAAGTTATTAGGCTTTGGTAGGGACCTGGTTCTTTCCAAATCTAGGAAGTTTGGACACATAGACCTCATCAGTTCTCATTTTTAATCTGTTACGACCTTGTAAGATAAAGTCTCCAATATAAAATGCTATTTGTATGTGCCATTTGTGTCCGCCTGTGCCCAAGGTGCCTTGGTCTGTGACTGACACTGTTTAGTTTGAGGGCAATGATGTGGTAATGAAATACAGGACAACCCGCACTGATCTTTTGAGTGGGAGCAGCACCATCTCAGCCATGCGCTTCTCTTTAATTGTATATTAATTTCTGATATACCAGAAGGGACCGGAGAGCCACGTCCCTTCATCCCGTCACCCCTCGCGTCCCGGCTGGGATGTACGTAAGCAGAAATGTGGCATTTGATTTAATCCCTTGGCACAGGCAGGTCAGGCACTCCCACTGTGTTAAGTACTAATGCACTTAGCGTTAGTGCTTAGTGTCAGGAAATCCCCCAATTCCCGGAGCCACGGCTAGCATGTTTAGATGTGTGAATATATTTATATGTTGCTGGAAAAGAGGCGCATTTTTAAAGGAAGTATTTCAAATAGCACTTCATGTACTTTTTGTTCATTTTTTAGACTGATAAACACAGAAGAATAGCTCTTTGATTTTGCACTGTAATGGCTCTGTGGGACCAGGTAACCCCAGGAGGACAGAAGGCAAAATGGTCTGTTATTGGGGAAAACATAAGAGAAAGCCTCATAAATAAAACAGAATAGTTGTGATGCTCATCTGATAAAACTGACAGGGTGGACTGGTATTTTTAGCTGAGAAATTCAAATACTAGTTATTTTCATAGGATATGAAATAATCTATGGTGTGAAGTCCTTTTGTGCAAACTGTGTAGCATTCACGCAAGGGTACAACCTGAACAAAACGCTTGGCCTTGAGAGGTGAGGACACATCTGGATGCTTAGGTGACGGCTGACCCAGCAGGAAGGGGAAGGTGCTGGGCAGGTTCCCATCGCTGCCGCTTCTGGTCTTGGACGGTCTCTACTGTCTTTCAACATTTCTGCTTCCTCAGAACCGGCCAACTCTGCCCTGCGTGGTTGGGTTGCCCTCTGGGTGAGCGAACTGCTCCTTATCGTCTCCTCTTCTGCATTCAGGCTCCTGCAGCCAGCTCCTCCAGCCGTTCCCATCTCTCCTAGTTCAGGAGTCAGAGGTCTTTACAGGCTTATTTCTCTGATTTAGATGTTTGAAGAAGGAACCACAAATTTAAGAGTATCCTGAGCATTTTGGAAGGTGAAGATGGTGATGCTTCTTACGGGTTGTTATCAGTGCGGTTTGGTGACAAGGATAATGGTCCAGGAAGCAGGACTGGTAACGATCTCATCTCTGCTCCTGCCTCTTGCGTCGCTTGGGTCAATTCACTTTGTTTCTCTGTTGTTTTCGGGTGTCACCAGAGGTAATTCTAGGGACCTGCTTTTGTAGTAAAAGCTCTGAAATACAGAGTGAGATTTTGTCAACACAATCAGGAACTTTACAGTCCTGAGGCACCCCATATCCAGAGAGCCAGTGCTGAAAAAGGAAATGAAAAATGTTTTTATCTATTATTGAAAGAGCACAAATATTACTACATTCCTTAAAATGATAAAGAATGATTGGAAGTGCTTCCTAGCACTGGGCAGGAATTGGGCAAACGCACAGATGCCTCTGGAAATGAAACCCAGGCAGAAGGGAAAATACTCCCTTGTTGCAGAGAAAGGAACTGATGCTCATATGTTTGGGAATTCACACAGATCCTCATTCAGCACGGCCCGGCGGCAGCAGCCACCTGCGGATACGGCTGGGGGCACACAAGAGAACGGGTGTATCCTCCACATACCAGCTGTCCCCTGCAAGAACCAGTCTCCTCTTCACCCTCCTCTGAATGCCACAAGCTAGCTTTTTAGTTTAATGATCTTAAAAAAAAATAATAAATGGTTTATTTAAAAGAGAAAAACTTCCTGCAAATAATTAACTGCCAAAAATGACCACTTGGGAGTTTTATATTGATTTATTCCTCTCTCCACCAAACGCTTCTGTTCTGTATCTCCCACTTACTACATTATCGCTTGTCTATTTTGCATATTGGGGTTATGAATTTGCCTTTTCAGCTGTCTTAGGCTATTTGCGTATCTCGATTGTTGATAAAAATATGACAAATTGTTCTTGGCAATGGGAGGGGAAGGGTTTTAATGATAAATGGGCTTTGCACTGCAAGCGAATATTCCACACTTCCTATGAATGCCATCTCCTGAAAAGCTCACTGCAGTCTGACAAAACATTTTTCTGGATTTAGCCTTAAATACAAATTTAATAGCCATATTAAATAGCAGAGGCTTCCTTTCCTTTTTCTTTTTCTTTTTTTTTTTTCTTTTTTTTCTTTTTTTTTTGGCAGCTTTCCTCACCACTTTTCTTTCTTTAAGAGCTTTCTTTGACAACAGGACAGTGCCCCAGATTTCCCCAAATCTTAGAAAGCCTGGAAAAGGTTAATTGGAGAAGTCAGGGTTGCAGCTGGATAGTTAGTGCAGCTGTATTCTCCCCGCCGCTTGTTAACATTTTCTCGGTGCCCGAAGGCCCCACAACCCAGTGTCAGGGCTGTCACCGGCGCCCCGGCTGCGTGTCCCCTCCCCAGCCCCGCCGGCTCCTGGTTTCTATACGCTTCACTTTGCGGAGCCACCGGGAGCTGGCGTCATCCATCCAGTCACAGCTCTCCAAGTTTGCCATGTGCACTGACCCCGTGCCGACCCCGGGCCATGATACAAACTATGGGATTGTAATTAATCTCTAATTACCCACAGTACCTCGCTGGGTATTCAGCCTGCTGTTCGGTTGTATTCCTAACCCGTTCGTTCATCAGCGGAGCTTTCCAGTTGGGTGCAGCTCAGCGTTGGGGAGCCGAGGGCATCACTAATGTTGGGTGGCTGGGCTACTTCAGGGACCGTGGCCACCTCGCTTTGCTTCATCAGAGCCCTCCATCCCGGCAGGGCAGAGCTGGGATCCGGCTGTAGTTTGGCCGATTGAGGGTGCAATGCTTCTTTTCATGTTTCACCATTCAAACTACAGCCGAGCAGGCTGCCCGTGACACCGCTCGTTTATCTCTATTAGTTCTTTCTTTCACAGCCGTCGTGTTTCTCCTGCCAGGGGACAGGAGGAGGCTGACCTTGTGAGCAGATCTTGGTGGAATCATAGAATGGTTAGAGTTGGAAGGAACCTAATGCATCGCTCCTTTTAAGATGTATTCTGCTTCTGTCCGAGTGATGGGGTCTAGGAAGGGCGATTCCCTGTGGAAAGATGACCTGAGGATGCCAAGCTGTGGCTGGGAACGAGTGCTGAAGTTGTGAAGTGGTGCTGCTCTTGAGCTCCCAGTTAAACTCGACCCTTAAGAGGAGAGATTTGGTTTGTGCATGACTATAGGGGTTGCTGTGGACTGTCAGTTCCGTTTCACCCTGGTTATCCCACTGGGACAGGATCTTCCACTCCTTTTGTGTCCAGCAAACACAAAGCCATCATATTGCTGGCCTCAAATGCTACACGGAGCACTCAAGAGTCAAAGCACCATGGAAGAAAAGAGAAAAAAACCTTCCCTCCCTGATTCCCATTACCTCAGCTGGCAGACTCTTTCCCAAGGTGTAGCTTTTCTACTCTCTTCTCATGTCTCAACGGGTTTTCCTTTCTCTCCCCTTCCAGACTTGCCTTTTTCCAGCTTTCCCCTGTCCTTCACTGGCCAGCTCCTCACATATTCCTGTCCACCCTCGCATTTTCCCTCCACCCTAAAAATCTCTTTGAAGTTGCAGAGAGCCTTTCTCGGAGATGGGAGGGAATATTTTGATTGGACATGGTTTGAGTAGGACACGGTTTGAGAAGGACATGCATATTTGTCAAAACATGGAGAAGTCCCAGTTCCAATGATGTGCTTGCCAAACCAGACCAAGATCCAGGGCAAATTGGTGTGGCTCCCCAGTAGCCAGCCCTCAGTGCCAGCTCTGACATCCTGGGCAGAGCTGGGACTTTCAGGCTCTTGCTCCCTCATGCGCAACTGGTCTCTCTGGGTGTCTGGTCTCCTCGCCAGGAGACCAACCTCTCCCGTGGCTCACAGGGATTTGCTGGGCTGCCCTGGGCACCACCAATGCAGGCGCCAACTGCTGCATTTCATTGTGGAAACTGGACCAAAAAAATGGTCATAGAAAAAGAAATCAAATTGCTTTTTAGTGGAAAATTCCTGATTTTAAATGGAAAACTAGTAAACATATCAGTCTCTATTTTAAACTACCTAGGCTCATTCTTTGTGATATTTTCCCAGGGAAGCTGTCTCAAAATCACACTGCCTTGAGAGGGCTCCTGATTTCCAGTCTAAAATTAATATTTTTACCTCCTTTGTACCTGATAAATGCAATATATGTGCATTCCAACACAAAATTTTAGATGTTCACTATGGGAAAACATAGCTGGGTGGAAAATCGTGTCATTTTTATTTATTTATGACCTGATACCAGCTCAGCCTGATCCTGGACATCATTAGTAGCTGTGTTTCTCTGCCACAGCTCTTCGTGCCCCCTTTCCAGCAGCCGCCTCAACTCCCTGCTCTAAGAGTTGCTGTGGCGACTGTTTTGCCTCTTAAGTTGTCGTGATGTATGAACGAGCACGTTAAAACCTGTCTAACTTGTTTGAGTATGGTGAACCTCTTCCTTGCCAGCGATAACTTGTATTCCTTGCTTTGGGCTTCACGTGGGAGAAACGTGAGCACCAGAGACATCTTTGTACCAGACATGCTCTGTGTGTGCCACTTGGCTTGGTTTTAACTTGGGGGATTTGCTCCTGAAGTGTTTAACAGCATTTGAGGGAAGGAGAAAGGGCTTGTCAGCAATCCCACAAAGCCTGCAGCTCGGTTGTGTGACACACGCTCCCGGGGCGAGATGCTGTCACCCAGTCTATCAGCCATTAGGCATGTAATTATGGCAACCAGTCATGAGACAGTTCCTAATTAACGCTTGTTTTTCCCAGTGAGCTAAGGTTCCCCAATGTGTGAAACAAAATGGGTAATTAAGACATTGCCTCCATCTACCTGGTGCATCCAGCGGTTGTCTGTTGTCCTGTACCCAGCTCTAAGAAACACCCTGATGTACCTGTTGGGGCAGTTCTTCTGCATACTGTCTCCTCTTTTAGCTGTAGACCTTTGTTTCCCACGCCGGTGTTCCCACCTGCAGGAGATGGAAAATACTGATGACGACACCTTAAGCATTTTTCCCTGAGCATCTTTTCGGCTTTCTCTCTTTCTTCACAACTCTCTTAATCTTAGTATTTTTCGTTAAAAGTCAGTAAAATTTTCGGAGTAATGAAAAAAAGTTTCTGCTTATGTTTACTTTGGTAATTCATCAAATAAAATGACTGCACCTGCAGCTGAGGTCCAAGGAACCCAACAATAATGGTTTGGTTTTCTTAGTGACCTTCAAATACTGTAACGTCAATTTTGAAAAATAGATGAGATTTACCATGACCGATGTAGATGTGTGTTGTATGTAAACACTGGCTGCATTTCGGGAACATGTCTCTATTTCCAAGCCAAACCTTAAAAGAATGTGGGTAGCACTATTAAATAATCCACCCATTTATAATGCACAAATAAATGTTTCTTTCTTTCATTATTTAAAATGACAACTGACTCAGTTTATGATACTGATGTGCTAGAGATTCCCAAAGAAAGAATTAAGAAAAAAACCAACACCCAGTGTTTTTCAGCACCTGGTAATGCAGGCGTCTGATAAAAACTCGGGGACCTGTGATTCATATTTGGCCTGCTTTTGACCCCTGAACTTTGTAAAGTGATGAAATTTGAACAGCAGTATTTGCGTATTTAAACAGTTGGTTTTGAAAAGCCACATGAGATGCACTTAGCACTGCCTTTTGAAAAAAACCAGCTTTCTCTTTTCTATCTCTTGCTCATGTATTTCTTTTTTTTGTTTGTTTGGGCAGACTTCTACCATTACACATTGAGGGGTTATTGGGCGCCAGAGTCATATTCTGTTCTGGAATCATTTCCCAGATGCGTGACCTTGGGCAGTAAGTGAAAAGTTCCTTCACCTCCGTTAGGAACGGGCACAAAAGTGAGGGAAGTCCCCGTGTGATGAGGTAATTGTAGGCACAAGCTGGGTTTTGTGGATCTGTGGGGTTATTCTGGTGTTATTGGATAGATGGGAACAATTCCATTGAATAGTCTGCTTATCTTGTGAGTGAGTTCCTTGTGAACTCACTCTGTGGGGTTATTCTGGAGTTATTGGATAGATGGGAATAATTATATCGAAAAATCTGTTTATTTTGTGAGTGCGTTCCTCGTGAACAGGTACAATGGTAGGTGGCAGATCATTGTTGAGAAACAATATTGTGAATTCCTGTGCTCAGTTTAAAGACAAAGCCTTTCTTCGGTTAAAGCTTCTCTGATGCTTTCTTTTTTCTTCCCTCTGAATGACAAGCAGAGGTAGTTCCAGGTCTTATGGCTTTGACTAGCTTGTATCTATGTTTTCTTAAATTCATTACTTAGGACCAATCTCTACTACTCATGATTATTTTCTAAAAGCTTCTATAACAGTTTGATAAATTACTTTGGAAAAGAAAGCAACAAACAGAATCTACCTCATTTCTGAAAAAATTACTTCCCTCCCACCATTGGGCCAGCAAGTTGTTATTTATGGTCCCCAACCAAACGGTCGGCTCTTTGTCCAGAGGTACCAACTCCTTCTCCCAGTGGATCCTTTCCTTCACCATAGTAAGTAATTCTCAACCCTGGAAAGTAGAGTTCAAAGTCTGTTCTCTAGATTTTAAGAAAACATGCTCCTGTTTTGGCAGCCATTCTCACTTGCTCGCAGACAAGTTTAGCTTTTCTAAACTTAGTTGTCCTGTTGGACCTGGGCTTCCTGGACTTTCAGCAGGGTTTGGGCAGGCAGGAGGAAGTGGAAGGTAGTTCTTATGACTGTGATGCAACAATCATGGATTTTTCACCTGAGGGCTTGAAAAATGATCAGTCTTAGAAAGGTTTTCCTTTCCCAAAGCTACAGGCAGAGATGAGGGCTGGGAAGACATGGACACGCTGCTCTGTTTGTTTTGATTACTGTGGTAGTGGCCGCTGTGGTGAACCTCAGACCTTCCAGGTTTTTCTCATGTGTCCTGGGTCTGGAAAAGGACCTTGACCACCCAGCAGAAACCAAATGGAAAATTCCGACTGATTAAGAAAAAACCTATTCTGCATGTTATAATGAAAGATATATCGCATTTCATGCAGCTGGTGGGGAAAAGGTTAAGAGAAATCAGGAGGGAAAAGGGAAACACTCCAGCTGGCTGCAGACAGCAGGGACACAAAGCTCATCTCTCAGAAGAGAGGTGCTCTGTTTAGGGGCTACAGATTTACAGCGAGAGCCTGAACAGCGGGATTCAGAGCGGCTCAAACCGACCCAACCTACAAAGGTTTATTAGAGGGTGACTCTCAGATGCACAGAGAGCAGGACTTGTCTATTAAAGACAAAGCTGAACGCAGGGAAGGGGTGGTTGGAGTGAACCTTTTTGCTGACCTTTATTGTTTGACAAGGCTACAAGGAACCAGATATTATCTTTTGGACACTTTCACTAGAGTTTGGGGCTAAATATTATGTCTCCCATTTGGGTACCCCCATGTGAGGAACATTCAAGCTCCTAAAGGAAGAACAAGCAGAAGGTTCCTTTGGGGCTAGAAGCATCAGTGAAAAGTCCCCCATGACCTAATAAGTCTGGTGATGCCACAGGGAGACTCAGTGACAAATACAGTCAAAAACAAAGGTTAAAGGACCCTTTTTTCTGTTTGTTTGTTTTTACAAGGTATTTCTGTTGCAAGCATAGAAATTTCAGGTTGCTCCCCAAGACCATTTGAGTGACATTTTATACAGCCATCGAAAGGCTCTTCTGCCATATTTTCCCTTTTTTTTTTTTCCTCTATTGATTTTTCTTTTTTTAAGACTTTAATTCACTCTTCTTCAGTTGCTACAGTTAAGAGAGAAATTCTGCAGATCACATAGAGATAACATTCCAGCCTACACTGGGTCACTCACACCTCACATAAGAATACAAGCTTCCTGCAGACAGCTAGTCCTTTCCTGCTTTTCAGGCCTTTTTACTCCATCTTTTCATTTTTTCTTCTCCCTTAGTATTTGGGTCTTAATCTTTCTTTCGACTTATCCTTCACGCTGTGCTCATCTGAAATGTACCAATAATTGCTGCTACCTATATGTGGTTTGATCATTCTGTGCATTCCTTGGTGAAACTATCAGTGAAACAAGACATCTAAAATATGATTCTGTAGAGTTAAGGTAATATTTTGGGTGTCTGAAATCTCTTATAAATTGTTCTGTAGACAGTCAGTTTTTTAAAAGAAAAAATGACAGCAACAAGCCAACCCTAATGACATATTTCAGTGTAATGCTGTAATTTTAGCCCCTGCCATGAACTATTGCTGTTGTACAGTAAAGTATTTTGCTAGTAAACGGTGAAGCGATTTCCAGTAAGGCCCTTTCCCTTTATTCCATCCTTCCATCAGCAAAATTCCCATCTCGCCAATTCCAACGTATTAAAAAGAAAATACTCATCTGAAGCACATTAGACACCCTGTGAGTGCCCTACAAACAGTAAATAGTAAAGACGAGCTGTTGTAGTTTCACCTTGTTTATCTTCAGATGTTTTTGAAAAGGCAGAAGATGAAGGTGCTCCTTGCCTTGAAGTAGGTGAAGTGCAGCAAGTGCATCATCTGGTTCCTGGTGTCAGTGTTTTTAGCTCGTTCCTGGATGCATGCACAGTAATGCACAAACACATTGAGAAACATAGAATGGTTTGGGTTGGAAGAGATCTTAAAAAGCGTCTTATTCCAACCTCCTGCCTCTGCACTAGTCAGCCTTTTTCCAGAGGCCAAATATCTTTTTAATAGCCCTTTTTTACTCTTCTTTTTTTCTCTTCCTTTTTCCTCTTCCATTTTCTCTGGTTCCCTTTTTCCTATCTGCTGGAACTCTCCTGCTTTAGTGTTCTTTCAGTTCTCTGTTGCTCATTGCAACTAACTTTCCAGCAGTTTAATTCTTAACTGGTGGATGCATTTCTGTGGCTCTTCATGGCTTGACCAACCTCAAGATCTGTTGCCATCAGTAATCTGCCATCTAGGAATTTGTTACAGGATGGGTCAACGGGGAGAAGATGGTCAATGGCTATACTAATGGTTGGGTTGGTGCTTGGGAACTGACTGAGGTCACTGGTGAGGAGGACAAGGGTGGCCCCCCTGATTTCCAGGTCTTGGGGGACCTTCCTTTCTGGGCTTGGGAGGTGGAATCTGAACCAAGCTCTGGAGCCTCTATGGCTGGCAAGTGCAAGGCCGGAAATACAGATGAATAGAGCGCTAAATGTTTTTTTTGTTTGACGCTGGTGCTTAACAGAAAATGATGAATCCATTAGCAAGTCCTGCTGCTGCCAAAAGCAACAGACTTGCGCTTGCAGATTGCTTTCATTCTCTGCTATCAAGCCACCGCACGCTCGGCTTTTGCAACGCCGAGAGTCATTTATCACTTAAAAATGGTTTTTTGGAGGTACAGCCATCTTTGTCTTAAGTGTCTGTATGTGTCTGCTTGAAAGTGTCTCACAAAAACATACTGGCCTCGTTGAGCACCTCAAACAAGATCCATAGTGGAAAACATCTTATTTTCTGTTTGCTTTGAATTATTTCAAAGTTTGTCACTAGTTTCACATGACAATGGGGCATTTGGAGTGAGTCTTGTCTGCGATGATGTGTCAGAGAGACTTAGACGGCTCTTGCTATACACGGCGTGAAAAATGTGTCGGTGGAGGGTGGGCTGGGGCAGTTCCGAATTCATAAAAGGGTGAGAATGTTTCTGAGCCTGATTGTACTCACTCAGGCAAAAGTCCCCGCAGTCCTCAGCATCCCACCGAGAGCAGTGGGACTCCTGAAAACGTAAAGGATCCAGGATCAGATGAGTAATGTCTCTAGAAACAAAAAAAAAAAGTCTTAAACTAAAGTTTTTTATTTTTTTTCTTCATGAGATACTTTATCCAGCATAGTAAAAACATGTGTATTTATAGCCTAGATTATGCTTTGTTTTGTGGGATGAAAAAACACATTTTAGAGTTGGCCCCTTTCCTGAACAGATGTTACTGGCCTGGGTGAATAACTTATTCAAGCATACGATTTAACAGAATTGGATGAGAATTTTTGCCAAACTCAATTCTGACTGAAACTGAAATCTTTCACCACTTTTCTTCCCTCTGTCCTACAGACGCTGCTGCTCAGCTCAGCCCAGGCTCTGTCTTCCGGCTCTGGCAGTTCAGGGGTTACATCAACCCCTTTGGTTTCAAACTAATGTTATTCCCATGCAAGAAAAACCTGTAAGCGCTTTTTTATTTTTTAATTCAAATATGAATCTCTCTTGAGAAAAGGACTGTCAGGGTAACATCAGGAGCCTCGATGTTTGTCTCTCACTGATTTCTCACATGAAATGTGCTCATTTTGCTGGTGCAAAGATGTTTGTTTCTAATTGCGTTGCTCCTGGCTCCAGCTGGCTTCTTTCCTTCTTGCACATTATCACCAGTATTTAAGGTTTTGCAGGTCAAATTAGACCCGCGGTGACATCTGTGCCACCCATTGCTTTCAGAGAGACTTCCCAGGTGTGGCTGAATGCAGTCAGATAAAGAGTCCTTGTCTCTCTGTGCAAGAGGGGACAGCCTGGATCTATCTCCTCCTCTCCCAGCTTTGGGTCTGTGGTCTAACAGGGCTGAAAAGCAAAGAAATTAATCTGTTGTCCAAGCCTGTACTGCATTAGGACTTTAGGAGTAAGGAACATATTTTTTAATTGAAAAGGTGTCAATTTTTTACAGGGGTATCACTGAGTTTGAGCAATACTACCAAAATGTACCACCCTGTTCCTGGTGGGGAAGAGGACAGTGGCTGTGGTGCTTCTTCACTCACCTGAGGGCCTATAATTACCTCCCAACATCACTCCAACACACTGACCCCGTGTGTCATAGGGAAATGGCCTCAAGTTGCACCAGGGGAGGTTTAGGATGGACATTAGGAAAAATTTCTTCACCAAAAGGGTTGTCAAGCCTTGGAACAGGCTGGCCAGGGAAGTGGGGGAATCGCCATGCCTGGAGGTATTTAAAAGCCAGGGAGACGTGGTGCTGAGGGACGTGGGTTAGTGGGGGTTTTGTCAGTGTTGGGCTGATGGTTGGACTCCATGATCTGAAAGGTCCCTTCCAATCTAGGTGATTCTATGATTAATTCTGAAGCTGTTGCTGAAGTAAATCCTGTAGAGAGGGAAGGATTATTTTTTTTCTCTTCAGGGGATGTTCTTGGTGTTGGGGTGTGTGTCAAAGAGCAGAAGGCAGGTTCTTCTCATGCCTGCCACCAACCCTGCTCATTGCTGAAGTCATCAGCACTGCAGGTAGGTGAGAGTAGAGCATAAATGCATTGAGCATTAGCTAGAAAACACAGCTGTGTGATGGTGCAGCAATGTCATTGCCAACGGTGCCTTCCCAACAACTGAGATCACCCACCTCAACTATTAAAAACCCCCAAGAAATTGGTGAGGGGACGTGGCGTCCTTGGCTAAGCCTGGTGCAGTACGTGGAATGCGCGTGTGCTCCTCCGGAAGATTGTGAGGTGTCCTCTCGTGTCTCCGGTTTCCCATAAAGACAAACGGATGTGGAATAGGCTAGTGGGTATTTGCACAGTTCCATACGACATCTTTGAGCGCATAGGTGCACGTCAGAGTATTTATGGGGTGCAGTCATTGATATGCTGTTAGTAGGTGGAGCCTTAAAAAAGTATAATCAAGGAAAATACAAATAAACAACTACTTTACACATATAACATAAGATATATTAGAAATCAGTCTGATTAATGGATCCCAAATTAAGAATGCAATGGGCTTTATAAAGTGTTTATAAAGTATACTCCCTGAGTATATGTAAAACCTGATTTCAGATATTCTGTAAACCTGGTTTCAGTAAACAGCAGTTTTGAGTATTGCTAACTCACTGTGTAATGGCTATGCCTGCCTTTGACAGACTTTTAAATACTATCATCGCTCTTAAATATGGATGAGAAACACTCAAACAGTTCTAGGATTTGCTTATCTGCGCCGTAGCCACAAGTTTCAATGAGTATTTTGCATGGTTGAGTCCCTTTTGTCTGGCTTCTGTATGTTTGCGTGTGGTGCAACTGCATCTGCTCCTGGAGGTTAGTGAGGCAGCAAGCGCAGCCGCTCTCTTCATAAAAACACATTAGTAGAAGGATTTAAAAATACCAGCACTCATCTTTTTTTTCCCCTTCTTGGTCTGCCGATGTATTAGGAAACATACTCTAAATCTCATGTTTTAATTCCTCTTTGGAGCAGAGTTTAATGCTTAAAAAAGCATTTGCCTGCCTATATTGTTATAAATGCATCCCATTCTTAAAAGACAACATGGAAAGTAATTCTTGAAATCTAAGGAATTTGAAGGAGCTATATTCTTAAGATATTAAGTCCATGTATTAAAGGTATCTGAGCAGATTCTCAGACGCATTCGCATACTGGGTTTGGCAAGAGGATCATCTATGTGAGTAGCTCTTTGTTTTCCTCTCTGTGATTTGTACAGGTTGTTACAGCACCCAGACTGACACTAGCAATAATAGAAAATTCTTCACAAATACTTTAAATCTCAGGGGCTGGATTCTACTTTACTCGCTGTATTCTTGTGCCGGGAGAGCTGCATTTGGTTGAGTGAAGTAATTCAGCCTTAAAGTGGGAGAGGGCAGGGGAGCAGGGGAACAGCATTGTGTTCCCACGTGTTTTGTTCTGATATTTAAAAAAACGGATTTTATGTTGAAAGTCTGGTCTCCTTTGACCATCTGTGGCACTGATGCTGCTCAGGAGATCTTGGGTAAGTCCCGCTTCCATCGCTGGGACTACGTTGGACGTGGGACATCAGTGCCTGGTACCTCCTGGTTCAGGTTGTCATTAAATGTCCCCAAGTGCTGCCATTTATTACACCACAAGTGTGTCCAGAGAGATACAAGTTCGCAAGGACTCTTTTGTAAGTGTGCCCTGGATGAAACGACAGAGTTTAGAGAGTTTATTTGGTCCACTCTCCCCAGCCCCTGTGGTCAAATACTATTGACAAGTTCTTTTCCTCGGGGAAGGAAAACAGATTTAGCTTTGGAATTAAGCTGTATAAAACAAAATTGTTCTCCACCAAGAGAGGTCATTCGTCCCCTTGTTGCTTGCCGTGTTCTGTGTGCTCTGCGGGAGCCTGGGGTCTGCTCCCATTGACCCCCAGGGCCTCGACTCCTTTCACTTTGGGTTTTGAGTGGGAACCCTCCCGTTGACCCCCAGCAGCTGAAAGCTGGCTATGGAGCCTAAACTAGTCAGCGAGGTTGGTTTTTTCTTGATGAAGAGAAATGGATACCTC
>JAOXNO010000052.1:1109581-1124344 GCA_028565335.1 Limnodromus scolopaceus | reverse complement strand
AGGTCAGCACTGGTCTTCTCTGGGGTTTTTTTTCTACATATGAATCTTAGGCAAGAAATGATTTAACATTTGCATTACTGTTTTAATCTGCACCATTATTTATGAGGGTTCTCAGTATCATTCAGGTTGGAAAAGACCCCTGGGATCATTGAGTCCAACCATCAACCCTACTCTACAAAGTTCTCCCTTACACCATATCCCCCAACACCACATCTAAATGACACTTGGATATACTTGGAAATACTTGGAACCCTCAGAAAATATTCCAGTATAGGCTGGTGTTGTTACCTGCTTGTGTTAGAAACGGGACACAAAGACTGAAATTTTCCAAAGTGACGACTGGTCAGGGCAGAGAAAGAGCATCTCAGGTTCTGAGCATCCAGCCTGACCGACCCAGAGCTGTTTTCAGGGGTGCTCCCACACACCAGTGAGAGTTACGAATGTGCTGCAGCTCTGAAAAATAAACACACTGCTCAGGTAGCTCGGGTTTTGTGTAGCAAGTAAGGAAAAACTCCAGAAAAGAGAAATTCTGACCACACTGAAGGACAGCTGATGTGATAAAACCGGTGAGAGGGCTTTAATTTTCATGCTCAGACTTCCACCAACAAACGAGCGCCCCGTTAGTTAATCAGGCTGGCGGAGTAATTCTGTGCCACTTCTTCCCTTTAAATAACTTTGGCAAAGTCAGACTCATCTATATGCTGCGCTCTCTACCTCGGAGTCACTCAGGAACGTTCTTCAAAAGGCATTTTTGTGTCTTTATAATTGAATTGATTCTTAAGTTGTGCCACGGGTGTACACCTTATCAAAGAAGAGCCAGCACTCCATTTGTTCCTCCTGCCCTCCAGGAGGAGGTTTAACATGCAATGTTTGTTGTTTCTGGCAGGTCTCTCTGCAGAGAGAGAGGTCGCTACTCAGGGAGGCACTTTCCTCCTTGGAAACAAGAAAAGAAATCACCGGGAAGGAGGGGAAAATGCATCTGGGTAACAGGAGGGGATCTTGTCAATCTTCAAGTCACTAGAAAATGATCATGAAAGTCTTTTGTTAGAGAAGCCTATAATGGTACTATTGCTTGTCTATTGTGGCCACTAACGGCAAATAGCCTGCGAGGGCAGGCGAGATGTAGGATTAGACAAATTGTGAAGAGGGGCTCTGGATGCTTGAAAAGTGCATTCCTGTTCACCAAGGTCAAAGGGGTCAAAATAGTGTCATCATTCATCCTCAATGGAAGCATTTCTATAAACAAATTGACCTTTAAAAACATCCATGGCATATATGGAATAATGCTAATGATGTACTATTGGATTTCTTCCACAAGTGGAAACAGAAAAGCAATTGTGATTCACTGATGTTGAGCTGGAGACTGTTGTACAGTACTTTTTCTACTGCTAGAAACCACAGGCATCCTGAAAAAAAATTTTTTTAGAAAGCTTAATTAGTATCATAATTTTTGGTGCATTTTAAGAATAAGCCCAGTTAGTGAATTTTTTTCGGAGGGCTCATCCTTATCCCCACGTGTATTTCTGGGGACAGTGCTGGGTTGAAGCCCTATGCATCCATTGCAGGAGGGCAAAAAGGATGGACTGGATCTTTCCTGACGGAAGGGGGAATGGGTATCAACTCCCCCTGTCCCACCTGGCAATGGCACTTGTTCAATGTCACAGTTGTCCTCTAGAGCAGGGGTCTTTGCCCAGCCTGTCCTTTGACTTCAATACTTAGCGGGCCGATGGCTTAGGTAACTTGATCCGAGTTTGCTCGTTAATAAGGAAATTGCTCCTCCATAATGCACTTGAAGTGCATGAAAAGAGCTTCAAGGAGACAATGATAGACGTGGATGTTATACTGAATGGCAGCTGCTAAATATACGTGTGCTGATAAATGTCGGTGAAGTAACTTCGTACGGGAAGACAAGTTAAACGTTTATTTCAAGCTTTAATTAAAAGGTTCCTCAGCGAAATTTTTAAAAGCATCAGAGTTACCAGGTAAATTTTGAATTATTCTCCCTGTCTGTGCTGCCAAGGGCATGTTTTCTCTACCATCTTGTAGCGTGTGCATTATTAGTTCCCAAAGTCCCAGTACATAAGTGGCCACAGATGAGAAAACTGCCCTTGACAGCGGCTGCCTACTCTGCAAAGTAATATTGTTTCCGAACACCCGAATAAAAGCACATTAACAGCAGGAGTCAACAAAGCTAGTTTTATGATTTTTATTTTAAAAGAAGGACTTTAAAAGTGCCCCTGATACTTTTTTAGAATCTTTTTCAACTGGGTTTTTCTTGAACAATACTTACAACACCCTGATCTTTGGGGTCAAATCACTCTCTCAGTTCCATGCTGTGCAGTTCTGAAAATTTTGGAACGAGTTTAGAAGTTTGAAGGACTGACTTTAACCACCAAGCTTAAACACAGAGAGAGTCAGGCATTCCCTGGGTCCTCCAAAGCATTGCTCTTTTTTGCAGGTTTCCATCATTTTTTGGAGATGTATTACGGTCTCTACAAAATGGGGAAAAAAAATTATGAAAAACAAGTCTTTCAGTTCAATAGCTAGCAAAATAATCTAACGAGCACATGTGACAACTGATACTAGATGACAGGCCTTATAATTTCAAACTACTTAAGATCTTCATGGAATGAAGGCATTGGGCAGAGTCTTAGAAGGTCTGGTATTATTTTGCTGGTTTTACTCCTAGTATATATACCCTTGGTAAAGTCACTTCGAAGTTCTGTACCATGTAGACAATGACACATCTTCTTTCCTGCTCTTTCTCCTGCATACTTTGAGTGAAGACCTTTCAGGCCAAGATGTCTCTCTTATGTGGGAAGGGACAAGAGAACTCCAATATAATTTGGAACTTTGAAACAAAATGAGGATGATCCAAATCTATCCGTTCTGAATCCTTTCACAGACCATTAAGCAAGTGGAATGCAAAATACAGCCCAAAGGGAGTATTACATGAACTTGTGCACTTACGGGAAGATTTCCAGACGAGCAATCCATGAGTTAGTTACCAGTTGCTTTTCCTGTGGTGCCTAGAATAAAGTTAAATGAAAAGCTTTATTTTACTGTTTTAGGGTAGAATCCGAGTATTCTGAAAAAACTTAGGACTTGGTTTTCATTTGCTCATTTTTTACAGCAGAATATCTTATATCCATGTCAACAAATCCTACACCTTGTCCGAAAAAATAGCATAGTATATTTTGATCAAAAAGTTTGTGTTAGGTTTGAGCTGCAAGCACTCTAATGGCTGTGATGGGACTGAGAGACATGAGAAATTTGTGGAAAAAGTTGCGGACATTCAACATGGCTCGAGATCAGATTTAGCTTTGGGCTCGAAACTAAAGATACCAAAATATGTCTCCTGGAATTAGCAAAGCAATTTGAGCTGGGTAAGAACGCAGAGGTCCTTGCTACAGAGGCTCTCAAGTCATTGCGTATTTGCTTCCTTTTTAGCAGAAAGTGGAGCAAGACGAGGAGGAAATACAGTGGTGGCTCTGATGTCCTTTAACGTTGGTTATCAGTTAGTGAGAAAGGAGTTTCTTAGGGTAGAGTATCCTCTACATCTCCTCCTGTGTCACCAGCTTAAAGAGAGAAACTCTAGAAAGAGAGCATGATTTTTCAAAGTAATTAAAAAATAAAGCTCACAATGACGGACAGCAATTCAGGCAGCACTAATGCAGAGCACCTGAAAGTTAAGTCTTTCCATTGACTTTTGGAAGTTTTTGAGAGTTCAAAGCTGCATTTAGCTGGCAGGGGACCACCTTTGAAGGTGCCTGGAAGAAGTAAGCGAAGAGAGATTTGAAGGAGAGAGGGAACATTAAACTGAAGAGGCGATTTCAGGAGCTTCCTATCAGGAAATGAAGCATGCACTGATGTCCCTTCCGCTCAAAACCTACCAGCAAAATAGGAAACTTTTAAACAACTGGGCCACTCTTTTCAGCTAGGCTTTAGGTATGTAAGGGGCTACCAGCTAAACACAAATACATGCACCTAAATCGGGTTTAGATGTCAACTGCTGGAATTTCTCACCTCTGAATGTGGGCCTCCTCTTAAAAGAGTCTAAGTTTTAATTGATAAAACAGAGCACCCAGGATTAAAAATTCTGCCATAAAACTCTCAATCTGAAGCAGGTATCCAAGCTCTTTAGGGAAATTAGAGGCAAGACTCTTATTTTTCCAGTTTGTAGCATCCTGGGAAGACTTGCACAACCAGACCTTCTCACCCTACAGCTCTTCCTGGAAGGCCTTGGGAGATGCAGTGGGGTGTAGGGATGTGGGATGGAAGCTTGGCACCAGGGCTCCAAGCCCAGCTCTTTGATATCAGCCACAAGGTTTGAAGGAGATGGTGGTGAAAGGGGCTGTTTGGAGAAGATGCCTCACAGTGAGGTGCTTCGTGTGCCCCTCCACCATGGTGCCCCAGACCAGATGCCCCACCACAAACCCACCACGATACCAGCTCTGTGGGTGACCTAAACATGACCCTGCAGCTAAAGAGACTCATCCACCCAACCTCACCTATGGCTTCCGCTGAAATGGTTTCCTTTCAGCCCTTTAGTATTTTTAATTGCTATTATTTCTTTAGATTTTACACAACAATAAAAGTGAGGCTTCAGTTCCTGGCTGCAGCAACCACTCCCACAAATCAAAAGAACACGACTTTCATCTTGAAAAGGCTGAATAAATATGCCCTGAATACAGAGGGGCACGGACTCCAAACACCCCGAAGTCTTGGAAGAAACAATTGTTCTTTCTCTGGTTTGATTCATCCCCAAAGGTTGCTGTACGTATCTCACGGAACCTGGGTGGCTTGGGGAGCTGGGGCTTTGTTTTGGGTGAAGGTGTTGAAAGACGCCCCGGGAACAATGAGACAGAAAGTGTTACCGAGGGATTGGGATTTTGGCTTTCAGGAAGAGCCTGGTGATTTGGGAGATCTAGTTCTGAGATATCTTTAAACAAACTGAGTTTCAGAGCATTGGATCCTCTGCACTTTTTTTTTCCCAGCATCCTCCATTGGTTCTGTGACCTGTCACGCTTCTCAAACTCGTTTTATCTCATAATTTCCATTCTGTTTTACATGTTTTAGTATGTCCCATTATTTCCATATGGGAAGCTTTTTAAGCTAACCGGTCTAGCAGACTTGCAAAGACCATTAGACCCAAATTATTTTTTTCTCCGTGGCCCTTTGCATGTAAAATCCAGGTCCATTCCATCTCAAGGAAATATGGTTAAAAATTGACCTACATTTCTGTTGGGCTCCGTCTCATGTTACGCAGCGCTCAACTTTCTGGAGGGCTGGGGCTTTGCAGGATGTCGCAAATTAGTTTGAGAAGGGAAAGTGTAAAGAATTTGCAGTCAAAAATATAACAGGCGCTTGCTCACCACTGAATGGAAAGTGTCTTGTTCCTTAGCTTAGGTGAGATTACAATTAGGGATGGATAACACCTTAAGAGATCTATTGTTCTTTTAGTTTTTTTCTTTTTTTTATGAGATAATTACAACTATTATACACCGTAACGTTTTGATTCATAGAAAAGACAAATAAATTACATCAGTAAGAACCTTATGTTCATAATATTAAGATATGTTTCTGCTTAGGAAATTAACTCTTTTACAGTAATATCATAAATTATAAGATTTGATGGTTTAAAGAGCGGGTCTAAATACCAGGAATCTCAGTGTTGATAATGACTCTGGATATTTCTAGGTCTACAGTCACTGTTGTTTCTTGGTAATACGTTCCCAGCATGCTCACTTGTTCTTCCCCATTAACAGGTTCCGACACATATCTTCATATTTATCCAGTTTCCATTTAGTCTAATTAATGAAGTGACCTCGCTGGCTTTTTGAGCCAAAGAGATTCATTGATCTGCTTGAGATAGAAGTGGAAATCTGTAGCAGATCTCCTGGATCTCCGTTTCCTTCCTTGTCTCTCATTGGATATGTGTTGTCTGTCTGTCCCAGGCTGCTGGTAACAGGTCGGATAGTGGTTGACGTACAGGGGACGTGAGGCTTAGTCCGTGTTTGCGAAGTGTTTAAGAGTCTCAGATGGAAATAAAATGCAGTTTCTAAACCCTGAGCAGCATCACTCCTGACAAACGACCAAGGCATTGAGTTGTCTTTGCACTTCTGGAATAATTCAATGAAAGATCCAGAAGTTAAAATTTATGGATGCGGGGTTTTTTAGCTTGCGAAGGACAGGGAAGAAGCCCAGCTTGGCAGCGTAGGTACCTACTTATGCCTTTTCTTTGTGTTTGGCTTAAGAATATGTACAAAATACAACCCTGTGCAAATTTCATACATGTTTATGTTGGTTAAGGACTTTAATTCAGTGTTGTCCGGGTTGTTATTTCTTCAGATTTCTTTATTCTATTTGCTTTAACAACCACTTACATAAAAGAAGATGTGGCATTTTGTTCTGGCTCTGATTTGATTACAAAGACCACTGCTAACAGAATAGCAGCCAGTGTGCTCTAAATCCCTTTTTAAGCGCTGTATTAAAGCATTCTCTCCTGACTGGGCACCTTTACAGTCACTTTTTCAGTAAGAATTCGCTCTCTGTACAGTTATATTTAAATAGCAACAAAGCCCTGACCTCCTTGATGTTCAAGTTCAAAATTTGCCTTGAACCTAATAGGACTAGAACTACCTCTTTCATCTTTGGGAGTTTCCAGGTGGTTTAATCAGCCCAAGGAGCCTTCATTCCTCGCTGGAACCTCTTGAGGGATTTTGTAATGGAAATAACTAGTAAGCAGCAGTGGATTCCCATGAACCCGTGTGCACGGGCGAGCAAAGCTTAAGCCATTGATACTGGGGAATGGAGGAGCTTAAGGGAAGGGATTTTTTGCTGGGTAGCATGAAGTAATACCTGCAGGATATTCAGCTCAGCAGTTCAGCCTCCTCCTGCTGCAGATGAGGTTAGGGACAGAGGCGGTGACGCTGGACTGGGCCACCCCTGTGCTAATTGTAACTCGTGTGCACTGTTAATTGGCCCAGTTGGCTCTGCCAGCACCCAGCGCTGCTGTTAGAGCTCCTGGACCCATCTCCTCCAGCGGTGTCATTCGGTCTCACCTCCTGCACCGAGTCGTGGCTTCCGGAGGGTTGCCTTTTAGAGCAACTGCAAGAGCTGTTTTTTAGAGGAAAAAGGCTCATCAGTCGAGTCACAGAGAGCTCTATTAGGTCGGTCGTTGCTTCTTAATGTGAAAATAATGGGTAAAAGGAAAAAAGCGGGGAACAGGAGATGTTGAAGGAGATTTAAATGTAGGGGAGGAGACTGCAAAAGATGTAAATTCTAATTAGGTTTATAGAAATATAGGTCATCATTCATTTAGATTTTTGAAGTGTTTGATAAAACAAGAAAATACATGCACCAGCGTTAAGTGCGAAAATCCATCTTTTTATAGGTTATGAAAAATGTTAATGTTTTGGTCCAATTACTGAATTCCTGCTTGCTCACATACACTGACAGATACGTGCTTCACCCCCTGCTCCCAAGGCCTGCTATCCATCACCCTCTGCCTGACTTCAGAGGTAGCTGTAGGCATCTACACACTGAAGAGTTTTTTTTTTTTAAATACTAGTTAGCAGAAAAAAAGACATAAAGATCTGTGGCTTGAAAATGGAAACCAAAGAAATTCAGAACAGAAACAAGTTGTACATTTTAAGAAGGACAATTAACCTGTGGTACCTGGAGACACAGTGGATTCTCTGCCATGGCAACTTCTTACATCAAGTCTTGCTATCTTTTCTGAATGTTATGGCATGAAAGATAGTAGTTAAAATGTGAGATTATTGGCTTCTAAGATAAAGGTGATCGGGCTGTCAGGGACAATGCTCTGCCCCACTTCTGGCTCAGAGAATCTACTTCTTTGTTTCTGCTTATAAAAATGATATAGTTTACCTCCATCGGTCCCAGGGCTCTGTTCTCTGTGGAAACCTCTGACCCCATGTGCTCCCATCTGTGTTTAGAACAAATGCATGATGGAAACAGCGTGAAAAGGGGCTATTTGATGAATTTTCAAGCAGCAAGACCAGGGAGAGGAATCAAATCCTGATGACAAGAGGCTGGACTTCTCTAGCTGAGGAATCTAGCTGTATGGGATATTGTATGGCACCTTGCACAGCATATAAGGCTCAGGTCCGAGCTGACCTGCCAGCCAAATTCTAACAAGCAGACTCTTTGAAAAAGATCTTTTGATGCAGTACGTTAACTTTGTGTCGTAGGTTGGCATGGCCTTACCTGTTGCTCCATAAAATGTGTTGCAGAGTCAAGGAACACTAATGAGAAATGGTAATTTATGGGTAAACACTTGTTTTAAGGACTACGTTGGTGTAGTCTCTGTTTGCTGTCAGGTCTTGACTGTGATTGTCGGAGTCTCCACTTGAGCAGCTTTTTGGGCAGAGACATTCTGACATTAGGGTGGCAGCTTAAAACTCGTGAATTTGAGGCCCAAAGAAACTTTTGGTCTCTTTTGTCTCAAATAACAAGCAGGTTCCACGGCGCTGAAAGAGTTAATCACCAGGATGTTTTCCACCAAACCTGATGGCATGGCTGGAAACTTTTTAGCTTGTTCTAATCTTCCTTGTCCTTATCCCCTGCCCTTTCCATCTCTCTTCTTACATCCTGAAAAAAGAAATCAATCAAAACATAGATTAAAATTCCAAGTAAAAGTCAGTGCTTCTTAAGGAAAGATAATAGCTGCTAGACAAAAGCTCACCACTTGCATTCTGCAGAAGAATCATACTGTACCCTGAGCGTTCACTTGTTTCTCCTCGCTGCTGTTTATAGTGGGTTATTTCCTTTTTATTTTCAATGTGTTCCAGTTGGAAAATTCTTCCCTCTGAGCATTTGTTATGATGAGAGTCATATAAATCTGGGAAAAGGGAAAAAGATGATGTGCCAGAATGGGTAACTTAATCCTGCCCAATGACAAAATAAGGTGCTTCTCTCTGTATCTGTGAGTTTTATGGATGTGTATATCATTTGTCAGGGCTGACATAATCTTTTTTGTCCTTTTTTTGCGAAAGTTGGGATTTTGGGATTGGGGAGATCTGAGGCTGGTGCAACCCTGGCTTTCCTAAAAAACATTGATCCCATGAAGAAATGTACAAATGTGTTCAAATGTATTGTAACTGTTAATGGGATTTGAAAATGTTACTTAATTAGAACTGGAGTTCTTTAACAAAAATGTTAATTCTAAGGATGGTCCATGGGAGTATGGTCTTAGACTGGCTGGTCACTGTTAAAGTTAGCTGGGACAATGCTTTCTGGGGTAGGGAGGAGACACCAGTTTTCTTTTGAGGCTTAAGAAGAATTCTGGTTTTTGGGGGTTGCTTTTGGGCAACCATCCATCAGGGTCTGGAGTGGGATGGCTGGTGCCCTCCTTCCGTAGAGACTTCTGACACCTGGCAAAAGGGAACGGTTTTCTGCTCCTGCTGACACAGGCCAGGCTCAAACCGAGGACCAAGAGGCGAAAGGCTCTGTATCCCATTAGCAACCTTCCTCCCCACATTTCTCCTATTGTTAATTTTTAGTATCCTTGAAAACTCACACTGCAGAACTTCACTGGCACCAGTCAGTCATAAAATAAGACATAAGAAGTTTAAGTGCCTCTATTTTGAGGCCCAGGCAGATCTTTTCAGTCTGATATTTCATCTCCACTCTCAGATATGCTGCATAATTTTTGTGCCTGTTTACGGAAATGGGTGATATATCGTAGTCTTCAAGTTTTATTTTCTTCTCCAAGTTTTTTTAGACATACTAAAGGACACAATCCAAGCAGCTAGAATGTAATTACAGACTTCGCATCTCCTGTATGACCTGTCAGAAGTCTGCTATCTCTCATGAAGCCATTCCAGCATATACTTAATGTCAGTTTGATAGAAGAAACACTTTCATAGGTTCTCTTTGATTGACACATTTAAAATGACATCAGTTCCTAGTTTTAAAACCTATTGTTATTAAGTCTCTGTTGCTATTTATGTTAGAAATATGTGCGTGTATGTCAAAACAATGCTTCAACTTTGCTGATTGGCTGCACCTCGATTGCGTTGTCAAGGTAACGGAACAATTGCTTTTAATCTTTTCTAAATTGTCTTATTTGTTTGTTTCACATTCCAAGTTTCATATTTAATTTTCCAAAAGCAGAAGTGGGTGATGATTATTTTTAAAATATTTTTTAGACCATTGGTGCGTTCTGCATATTTTATGAAACGTGCACAGACATACACTTTCTGGCGAGACTATAAAGATAAATAATTAAATGGATTATTTGAGATAAATGTCTACTACTGTGTTACTGGGTACAACAACCAGCTTCTCAGTGGGGTGTGTTTGGTATTTATTCGGTTACTTCCGAAGCCACGCATAGTGGATTCATCCCCTTCACAATTAGATTATTTTCTTAGATGACAAGATCTTCATGTAGGACCTATGTCTTTTTTTTGTAATGCCAACTGCATTGTTGGTACTGTCAAAATATAAGTAATTACCTTGCTGTGGTACTTTCATATTTTGACTTGGAAAGGTACCTCTCCACCCAACTGGGAGAATTTTCATTATTTGTGTGAGAGATTCTAAATCCTTGATGTAGGCTGGCCAATATTTTTACCAAAAGAACTTCCTGCTCACGTCTGGAGGTGAATTTTGATTTCTCGGTATGTAACTCAAATAGGAATTACCGAAATTTCTGAATTCCTCTCCTGTTTTGTTATGAAGCAAACCTCCATCAGCTTCTCATACCTGGTGAGGTCTGGCTAAATCTGTGAGATCCTTCATAAAGCTTCATCTGTTCAAATGTGCCCCAGCTGATGTCATCCCAAATGGTGATGGGAACAGTAAACTCTTGAGTTTTAGCTGAGGTTCCGTGGGTTAGACACCAGCTTCATTTGCGACATGTCAGTAAGGATCACCTCGGTGTTTCGTGGTCTGTGTATTTCTGATGTATATATGCATGTATACAGGTGGGCTCTCCTCTTTTGTTTAAGGTCGTGTCTGTACTTATATAAATTTAAAATGGAATTTAGGGATAAAAATTGTATCCGAAAGATAACGATGTTTTTCCATCATCCTCCAAAGTAACACCTGCAAAGGCACAGCCCTGACCATAAATTCAGGCTTAAGTGGGCCTGGGCAAGAGGTCATTTGCCCACATACGCTTTTCCAAAGCAATTATCATGCTGCGAAAGTGTTAAGTGAAACGCAGACCCATGTATAACTTTGGAACAAGCTTTTTGGATTTTTTTTTTCCTAAAAAAGGGAAACTCACATTCCCTAGGACCCTAGAAACATGCTTAATATGTCATTAAATCAAAAGTTACATGTGTGAAGCTTAGTGTGCCAAGTTTTGCTGGTGGTTTGTCAAAGAAATGACAGTACCCATGGCAGGATAGGAGTGGCTCCCCATCCAGGCATAATTCCAGCAAAATGGTAGGTTAGATCTGTTAGCAGATTACATCAAAGAGGTTATAAGAACAGTGCATGTCTTCTGGTTAAGGATGTATCATCCTCCTTATTGGGACATACTCCAATAATCTTGGTGTTCTTTTTAGTAGATGGAAAAGAAGATCAGAGAAATCTCGCACCTGGAGGCAATTTTTAATTGATGGCAAAAGGAGATCAGAGAGATCTTACACCTGTGCAAGGTTTCATTGTCCTTTGCCATATTATACTGAAATGTTCTGTAACTGTACCCTCAATAACTTGATAAATACCGCACGCTAGTATGAAAGAACACACGTTACAAGAAATTTTATTACCAAAGTAAAGAAAACATATTGTTGATATGACTACAATGGAGAGATTTATGTTGGGAAAGATCAACAAGTGCAAATACAGACTTGCAGGTTCTACCTGGAGAATGAGAACAAACATTATGTTTCAGAAAAAAAAAGGAAGAAACACACTTAGAACTCTCTTGGCCAGTTCTTCAGGAATCGGTTTTCACAAGGATCGTGGTTTGTGTTCCCAGCCCACTCTTTGATGTTATCTAACCATTGTATCAACTGCTTTCCTGCTATATTATTTTGAAATCCAAGGGCTTGTATAAATGTAAATAGTTGGGCATTTTCTGAGCTCAAATTACTCCTAAAATACATAAAACAATAGTCTTGATTTTAATGAGCAAACTGTGTAGTATTAGCGCTTGCAGGGAAATAGATTTAGAAAGTAGCATATGAAAATAATTAAATTCTGTACCAATTGATTTTACATATAGTATCGCCTACCTGAAAACTATGGGAATGTTGGGAATTATGGCTGTGGGATAGAGCATTATTTCATGTTAATAAGGTGGTGGACTCAGTGAGCAGCTGTAACTAGAAGGAAATACCATGTAGGTTCATTACAAGCTTAGTGAAACTTGGTTAGAAAACCTGTATCCAATGGCAGTGATGGTCATTATTGGGTCAAATATAGGCTTGAAGGAAAGGAACATAACCCATTCTCAGGGGAATTTTTGTCAGAGCAAGAGCTCATGGGCCACGTCTTGTCAAGGAAAGAGCAGGAGAGGTGTTGGTGTGAAGGGCATGCCGAGGTCTTCCAGAGAAACTTGAAGGTTGTTTCACAGCCCGAAAGAGAGTTTTGGGTACTTTGTCCTTCCTGTGACTCGATGCTGAGGGGCAGGCGCTAAATCCAGCTAAGGCTGTGAGGGATTTGTGTGCTGTAAAACAAAAAGTGGCTCAGGTAGAATATAACTCTATTCCCACATTGGTGAATGCAACAAGCATGGAAAATGATACAAACGTGGCCCTTTCATGTTATAATATTAATCTGAACTGGCACAACATGAGTCCACTCTTGCAACAAAGACCGGACAGAGAATGGGAAAGGAACACACGTCAGCTATTCTCACAATGAATCTACATAATCTAATCTGGTGTGTGGTCCTTCTCAGAAGCTTGTCCAAGTCTGCTTACAAAATTACAGTGTGGGGTTTTTTTTTATTATTGTAATGAGAAGACACCAGGTATGCTCTCTATCTAAGACAAGGCTCAAGTTCGCAACAGTTTCAGTTGCTATTAAGGACTTTAGTGAGAAGAGCACTTAACATTTTTGGTTGTCACAAACTCTTTGAAAAAAGTCACAGCTCATGTTCTATACTTGAGTGCTGTAATTTTTTTCCTTACCCTTTAAATCTACCAAGCGCCACTCTTTAGCACACTGTGGGTTGGAAGAACCACTTCTGAGCGCTCTTTTCGAGCAGATATTCTGTTCTTTAGGAAGCAGCCGATTCCACCCCCTCGCTGTCTGGGGGTGCAATATTTGTGAGGGAGACAGATCGATGGGCTGAGGGAAGGAGGTCCCCCCTGCACCCAGTAGTTGCTTCATGCTTCGCCCACCCCTCAAACCCACTCTGAGGACACCACCATGAGCACGGGAGCAATGGGACTGTCACCTCCCTCCCGTTCCCCGCATTTGGGCTGCATCAAGAGAAGTGATTCTGCCCCTCTACTCTGCTCTGGCGACCCCACCTGGAGTACGGTGTTCAGCCTTGGAGTCCTCAACACAGGAAGGACATAGACCTGTTGGGACGTGTCCAGAGGAGGGCCATGACAATGATCAGAGGCTGGAGCACCTCTCCTATGAAGACAGGTTGAGAGAGTTGGGATTGTTCAGCCTGGAGAAGAGAAGGCTCTGGGGAGACCTTACAACGGCCTTCCAGTACCTGAAGGGGGCTACAGGAGAGCTGGGGAGCAACTTTTGATCAAGGAGTGTAGTGGAAGGATGAAGGGTGATGGTTTTAAATTGAAAGAGCGGAGATTTAGGTGAGATCTCAGGAAACAATTCTTTGCTGTGAGGGTGGTGAGACACTGGCCCAGGCTGCCCAGAGAAGCTGTGGTTGCCCCATCCCTGGAGGGGTTCCAGGCCAGGTTGGACAGGGCCTGGAGCAGCCTGGTCTTGGGGAAGGTGTCCCTGCCCAGGGCAGGGGGTGGCACTGGATGATCTTTAAGGTCCCTTTCAGCTCTAACCATTCTATGATTCTATGAAGTGTTCCATGATCTCTTCAGACACTATTGGTCTGTGAAGTTAGGGGTACGCTCTCCCTGCTGGGAACCCCTCAGTGCACGTCACAGAGGCCACTCAGTCTCTGGCACGCTGTGTTGCCTCTGACAGGGTTGTCTTGCATCCAAACTGGCGTCTAGAAGTGCTTTTAGCTGCTTCCAATGTGTGACTTGGTGACTTCATGTGCTGACGAGGAGGTGCTTTGTGACTTGCTGACTCACCCCGACCAGACCTCCTGTGTCACCCCTTGCTGTGCAGTGACGCCGTGACTCACTGAATCCATCCCTCGTGACTTCCTCAGGTCCCACTTTCAGAGCCGTGACTTTACCACTTGCCAAGCTGGGGTGACTTTGTGCCACATCCACCGCCTCCAGCCGCACCGGGCGGTGGGAGAGCTCTGTCTCCCCTCAGCACAGCTTTAGGACTCTGTCAAGAAGCCTGGGAAGCGTTTTCAGGCTGATGCCCAAGTGCAGAGGGCAGAAAGCACAAAGCCAAGGGCCTGTCTGCTACCAAGTGCAGCCCACAAAGCCAACCACATCCTGGGCTGCATCAAGAGAAGTGTGGCCAGCAGGTCATGGGAGGTAATTCTACCCCTCTACTCTGCGCTCGTGAGACCCCACCTGCAGCACTGTGTCCAACTTTGGAGTCCTCAACACAGGAAGGACATGGATCTGTTGGAACGGGTCCAGAGGAGGGCCATGAAGATGATCAGAGGGATGGAGCACCTCTCCTATGAGGACAGGCTGAGAGAGCTGGGGTTGTTCAGCC